>KZ653204.1:36035-52539 GCA_001010745.2 Gerris buenoi | reverse complement strand
TCATCTTTATCAAAAGAGAAATACTGAAATACGAGCTTACATACAGGAAGTTTATTATTTTTTTCTGTATTTATTATTAAAATCTTACAATCGTAGATAAAGTACGGTATGCAACTCGTGCGAAAACGGCATTTTGCATTGCTCGTGTGGTTTGGAGTTTGTACCCTCGCTGTCGCTCGGGTGCAAACTCCAAACTCGCATGCAAAATACTACTTTCCACACACGACGAGTAATGTACTATTGTTGAAAATTTAAGTTACTTACCCTTACTAGATAGTTAGACTAACGGATATTGCCGTTTTTATTTACAGAAGTGTGATATTCCTTTGTTCCTAAGTAATATTTGAACATTCCCCAGATAAGATTGTCAATTAATTTGAGAAAAAAATGTCACAATAATGTAAACAAACGGTGGGTAACCAAGAAAAATCTTGCCACATCCGGCCTAATTTACTTTAAATTATTTTTCTTTTTTTTGTAAATAAAAACAAATTAAATTATAATTTAGTCTTTAAACGAATAAATCTAGTCTAATAAAGTCAATTTTGTATGACACTTAGTTCAGTCACAAAAAAGCACGTCAAATGGAAGACCTATATAATATTCAAATATATGGTTTTAACTGAAGCAATAATGTTAAAAATAATATTTAACTCTCAACAAATTAACATCAAATTAATTAATTACACATTTTTGTTTTTCCTATATATTTTAAAATCACTTTTGAGCGTTTCAAAGAAAAATGCACTTACTAAAAAAAAAAAGAAAAAAAAAATCTCATAAAAATAATATTTTAATCTTTTTCTAGTTAAAATATTTTATTTTTTTCTCAATAAAATGGCAAATTTAACTATAATAAATACAAATAAATAATCAGATCATTCAAAAATAAAAATAAAAATAATGCTCTAACAGCCCACAAGCTTTCAACCAAAGTTTAAAAAACAAACTAAATAAATTTATCTTAATCTCATCAACCAAAAAACAAATAATATATAAAATTACAATAAAAGAAATAATTAACTTATATAAATTGGACATTCAGAGAAGTGAGGTACGTTCTATAATACTAATTACACATTTAATCATATAAAAAAAGTCCAAATTTCCTTTTAAATTTGATAAAGTAATAAATGGCCAAGAAAAATGTATATATAATTAAAAAATTGGGGTGGGGTGGTGGAATCTTTTAGAGAAGTATTTTAATATTGCATTTAACAGTAAAAAAAAACTAAACTGTAGCATGGGGGAAAAGAGCAGAGAATGTTACGCTGCTAGCACCAGAAAATACAATATTCTTGTACAACTCTAAATTCTTGTCATCTGACTTTCTTTTTTTTTTTAGGTCAATCGACTAAAAATACTTATGCAGCTCTTAAGCAGGGTTTACACAGGTAGAGTAAACAGGAGAGTAGAGTAGCGAGTAGAGTAACTCCATCTGTAGAAACCCAAAACAACGCTCAGTAGAGTACAGTGGGGAGTAGAGTAGCTAGTAGCCGGTAGAGTAGAGTGCTATACCGCATGCAGTAAAGTCCCTCCACAGCTCCCACTCTACTAGCTTTCCCACTCTACCTGTGTAAACGTCTTCATAGCTAGTAGCAAGTAGAGTTCAGTGACATTTTCGAACTGTAAACAAACAGTTTTCACTCAGCGTACTATACTTACTACTAGCTTATGTGTAAACGCTCCAAAATCAAAATTGGTAGAGTGCACTCTACTCGCTACTCTACTCTTCTGTTTACTCTACCCGTGTAAACCCGGCTTTATGCTTAATGACAACTAAATCTAGCCAGCTAGAGAAGAGGATGGAATTTACCTTCTGATTAATATTTAGCCACAACTTTGTGTTGTTAGACCTTTCCATTTTAAACCCCTGGTGCTTAACACAAATGGTATCTCCAATAAAAATAGAAGCATAGAATTAACCTCCTGGCAACATTCACATTTTTGGGGTTAACACCACCGATAAGAAAAAATAAATACTGTACAATTACAAATGGACCACCTTTAGGTATTTAGGTGGTACTTTTTTTTATACGAAGAAAATATATTACAAAATTTCACACTCAAAAGTGATTTAAAATTATTACTACGAGAAAAAAGTATAAGTGTATGACTTTACCAAAATCAAAACGGAAATTAAAATAATAATAAAAATTAAGAAATATCATTGTACGAGAGTGAACAAGCGGAGGAGCACGGCGGGGTTGATACCCTTGAGTTATCTGTCGGGGAAGAGCGTCTCGTAAGCAGGGGGCAGATCCTTGTCACTGGTTTCTGCAGGGGCTGTGGGGACGGGGATAGACTCCTCCGGGGGCGGAGTCATTTCTACGGTGGTGACTTGGGGTGGCTGGTGCCACTGCCTGAAGAGTAGGAAGTACCTGCAGAGCATCATACAGCCCAAGAAGAGGAAGAATGAGAGGAATATAGACGTGACCGCTGTCACTGTCACTTTGGTGTTTAACTCTGGATCCCCACCTGAAATTCAAACACATATTAGTATTTAACTGCTATGGCAACGGAATGTGGTACAGGGTAAAATAATAAACAAGTAAGGCGTGCTTCACGTAAGTAAGTGAGGCGACAATCATCAGTTTCTGTACCATTAAGTTAAAATGATTAAGTGTGAAATTTTAATAGTTGCATATTATTTTTTCTACATTTCAAGACCTTTAAATTTATGTATAACAGGTCATGGTGACTAAACAATTTTTTTTAGTCGCCCACCATATTGGCCACCACCTTGAAAATATTAGTGTGAAAACTCCAAAAAGTGTACAGTTGTCTCAAATGCAGAGATCTGTGTGCCGAATTTAATGTTCCTAGCTACAGTAGTTTATGAATTGAAACAAGCCAACGGACAGACAGACAGAGCCGTTATACAAGGTTTCTTTTTTAATTTTGTACAGAAACCTAACACAGAGAAGTACATGCCCAGATCCTTTAAATCAAACCAACAACATATGGTGGAGCATTACACAATCACACATTACACAAAAATCACAAAGGTTGGTTCATTTGCTCAGCTCTTGTTGATCAATTCAAGGTCGTTTCTCCTTCCTCCCACAACTTTTCACAGAGAATTATGATTGAATTAGACTGAGGTGCTAGCACAAGTGCAATAAATAATGTGCTGCCTATTATTTCTTGTTTAGTGATTACTCTGTACAACTTCTATCAAATCTAACCATTTCTGCTGCCATGAAACTTAGTTCATTCTTTACATTGCTATTGAAATTCGAGCAACCCTAATTTTACAAGTTCCAGGTTATTGATATTGAGTGCATACATTTAAATGATTATATTTTTATTTTATTACTTATGAGTTTAATTATCATATTCTTTAATTTCCATTTTAATATAATTTCAAAAGGGGAAAAAGAAAATATTTTATATTATTTTATTTTATGAATTTAAAAATTGTATATTTGGAAGTGTTCATGTATTAGTATAGAAAAAATTGTCAGAACTCTCTGTATAAGTTATTTTACAATAAATACAGATACAAGAAAAAGATTTATAAAATAAAATGTTGAAGCTAATATTATATTATATTCATTAATTATATTATTATTAATATTATATTATATTCAGATATGTTAACTTGAATACATTGATTGTAAGAGGCACCTCAAATTGATTTTCACGATGCAAAAAGAGGAAAAAAGTGCTTCTTATATTATATGAAGCTATACGGTATATTAAAAGAAAAAGTTTTACAATTACAATATACAATTCTTTAATACTTGCCAGCAACTAAAAACATTGGTCTGCCAAAATTTCCAAATTTGGAATACTGGTCCATTTAAAAAAATCCATTTAAAACAAAAAAGGCAGAGACAGCCAGTATCAAAACTCTTCACAATCTACTAAGATAAAAAAGTATAAAACAATGTTTCAAAAGATATCAATAAAATAAGTACAATGAATAATAAAAAAATAAAAAATAAATAACACGTTAAACTGTCATTTTAGAATCACAACATTTAAAAAAAAGTGACTAAGCTAGAACTTGAAATTGAAATATAAATCACAAATATTCATAAATTTCTTCAATTGTAAAAAAACAAAAAAAAAAAAACAATTACACTTTTGGTTTCAATATAATAAATGGGAATAAAACAAAGCCAAATCATAAAATAAAACAATATTTACATTGAGTTTAAAAAAAGATGTTGTAAAAAATAATTATATTATCTTTCTTATTTAGTTTTAAAACCGAATTAATGTTTCCTTTCTCTCTTTTCTTCGTCCGTTCAATTTTTTAATTACTTGGTTTAATTAAATAAAAGATACACAGAGGAAGATTAAGCATAAAAAATAAATGAGAGAATGGTGAGGGGGGGGGGAGGAATCATTTTGACTAATTAATTACTCAAGTAACAAGATAAAGTGAAATATTTAAGCTAACACTTACATACTGCTTTCTTTTACATTATTTGCGCCTAAAAACTACACATCTCGACTTTTCATTTATTTTACTTTCTAAATTTGTGCCAAGAATATAATATTATCAGAATCTAAACAACCTTCTCGATTGCCTACAGATTAAGTATAAAATTTAACTAATAATTTTTTAACGCTGTATAAATATACTGCAATACAACTCTATGTATTAATTTTCATAATTTGACAAAAAAAAACAAAAAAAAAAACTTAAAAGTTAAAAGTTACAAAAAAAGAATCAAAACAAGTTTTTTTTTAAGTAAGAACAAAACTGGATCAGTCTATGACTATAGAATTGTCTTCAAATCACTACAATTTATTATTATTATTCTCTATCATCACAATCACCATATTGCATCAAATTTAGGACCAAATTTTTGAGTAACGGTTTTGTGAAAAAAGGGGGGGGGGGAATAGAATTTAAGACGCACTTTACTAACATTGAAAATTGTCGCCCCACGGCCAGATTACCGTGTTTTTCGCCGAACAAAATCAATTTCCTCTTAAACTGAGAATCATAAGTCAAATGTCTTTCCATAATTGAATTATCGTTAGAGTTAGAACTGACCAAATTTTAAATCTAAACGAAATAGAAAAGGAAATGAAATGTTGGGGGATTTTTTTAAAATTGAATAATCGGAAACAGTGAAATAATGAAAGACATGTTTTCCGGGAATTCTTAATCTAGCTGTAGGAAACTTTTTTTTTCTTTCTAACTAACTTTAACATTTTTATTTACCCCCGCATTTTTTTGAAAAATATAAAAAATACCTAGGAAGAGTTTATGTTCATTTGATGGATTTCTACCTTCTAAGGTCTTTGTCCCTAAATTTATTCTGAAGAAAGTTTGTCAACTTAATTCTTTGGGAGGGATATCCTAATGTTTTTGTTTTTATTCAATAACAATTCAATTATTCAAGTCCCTCGAATTTAGGACACCCTCGAATTTAAGGTACACCCCATTTTTGACATTCGAAATCATGAAAAAAAAATTGCTTCTTAAATTCGATGCAATACGGTATTAATTGACCAATAATTTATTATTGTGACAGATAATATTTATTGGTAATCTAATTTTGTAGGTAAATTTTACAGACTTAAAATTGAACCAAATATTATACAAACAATGAAAAAAATATGAGTCTTAAATTTGATGCAATACGGTATTCATTTTAGACATGTTTGAAAAAAAAAATTTGGGTAATTTTCTAATTTTTAGTGACCAATAATAAATATTGGTAATCTAATTTCGTATGTCAATTTTACAGACTTAAAATTGACAATTGAACCAAATATTATACAAAAAATACAGTTTAATAAAGATTATCGAAATCAACCTTTTTTTTGTGCCATCACAATAACTTCTCTTTCCGTAATCTATACTGCTTATATGAGAAAGTAAGAAACCACAGGCTAGACACATAATGTACTATTGCTGTAAACTAGTAGAATCCCGGTATTTCGTATCCCGATATATTATACATCCCGATAAATGGTATATTATTGCCAGTCCCTTGAAAAAATCTCAATACATGGTATAAAACCAATGCATTTCGGTCCCCTCAGTATAACGTATTTTTTCCCTTTCGAGGTGAACATAAACGTCTTATAATTCGTATAATTCTGAGAATAATCCCGATAAAACGTATGAATGGAGGGGGAAATTTCCAAGATTTTGCTTTTTCACTACCTTTATCTGTTGTATTACTCTACTCAGAAAAAAAAATATAAAAAAATAACAACAGTTCAGACTTCACTACAATTAGAGGAAGCGTTAATTAAATGATTTTTATTAATTCCAAATTGCAAAGGATTTCAAGGAACATTCTTCGGGGAAAAAAATAGAACTCGCGTGACGTTTGATCGGCATTAAACAAAGACTCAGGCGGGAGAGTGTGATTGTGTCCAAACTAAATGTAATTCTTGGACAGCCTAGATGAAGGAATATCTCTTATAATTCTGAGAAAAATCGAGGTTAAACGTATATGAAAGGAGAGGACCCTTTTCCAAGATTTGATTGTTTACCTCCTTCTGTTCTACTCGGATAAAATGCTATGAATAACACCCGAACAAATGGTTTAATTCAAATTCAAATTTACAATTTTTTTAAACCAAGTACACATTTAATTTTTTTATGATCATACACAGTGTATTTTTATGTGCAAAATAAATACAAGTCTTAATTATCACATTAATTTTTCTTTTTTTACCATCAATATTTCATAATCCCGATTTAGTGAACTACTCGATATATCATATTTTTTCTTCGACCCCTTGAAGATACGATATATCGGGATTCTACTGTATTTTAAAAAACACAATGTAATTTTTGCATCTTCTTCAAATGAATGTACAAGGCTTCAAGTATATATAATATAAAATAAAACAGAATACATACCGGTATCAAGTAAAATGGGTAGGCAAGAGCTTTCATCCTTGCATCCTGGACAGTTGACCACCATGTCACCAAAGTAGTTCTTATGAATGCAGACTAAGTCGTCGCACATTCTATATGTGCCATCGCTGTTTCGGCATTCTGTTAAAAGACAAAAAAATCAAGAATTTAGCAAGATAATGATAACAATATTTTGCTTCTTTCATAAAATGCTATGAATTATATGTGGTCTAGTTTATGGGTAATGGAGGACAGGCCTACAAAGCAAAAAAAAAGTAAGGGCTTAAAGGAATATGTATTTCCATATTTTTAACAACAGAGATTACTTATTACACAAGTCCAACTTTAAAGGCGCAAAACTGGCTATACGAAATTGATTTTTCTCCGCACAGGTGTGCGCAAACATGCTGTGCATATTACAGGCTTGGTTTCATCTTATTTTCATCATTAACAATTTTATATAAAAAAAAAAAAATAATCCAAGAAATTAGGTTGACAAAATATATAAAGTGCCAAAATCCATTGATAGACCACCTAGAGACTCATGCTTTTTAGCATTAGGTCGGAAATTGGCCCAAAATGACTGGAAAAATTTGAAAACTGAAATTTTTGTTTTCACCTCCCTTAAAAAATTAAAGATGGCGGATGCAACTTTAAAGTTTTTTTGGAGGCATATTGCAGCTATGTGGTAAATCATTTCGAAAAGCAGTAACCACCAGCAGTAAGTTTTAAAAGATCAACAACTTTGGTCCTAGGACTTTTTGTCGTACATCCATAAATTCTACCTTAAATAGAGCTAAATTTGATAATTTTTTAAACAATGTTTCACTTTGAGACCATAAGGAGTCCGCAATTGTTTACCGATTTAATTTCTGATTGGAGGCACTTAAACCTCACACTAATGCTTTTTAAATTGAGTATTTATTAATTTGTCCTAGAACCAGAGTTATTAAATATTTACTGGTGTAGCTGCCATATTGAGAAGAGACAGTAATTAAATTAATGCACCCATGACTGATGATTGTTCTACGACTACCCAGTCTGATCAGTTCGACTGCGTTTATTTATTTATTTTTTTTAAACATATCTTGGTTATACTGAGCATTGCAATTATAATTACATTAATTGGTTTTGATTTGCTATTTTTTTTATATAGAAAATAAACTTCTTATTATGATTTAAACAGTATACACCGGGGGAGAGTGACGTCACTTACGTAAAATAGTGTGTGTTGTTAGGTTAGCTGGCTCATAATATTGAATGTACCACTGAGTTTTATCAGTGCTATTTTACTTTATTATTATTTTTTAATCAATTATGTGTTTTATCATCTATAATGTATACATTTATTGGCTTAGTAATGAAATTAATGATGCATAATACAGTCCTGATTCTATTCTAAGAAAGCTTTGGAAACAAAACTATTTTGGCATTTCACATAATTGCTAGGCCTATATGAAAATAGGAAACATAGCCACTAATACCTAACATGAGAGGGTCTCGAAACAATGAACATCTTGGGCATCCTTCCATGACAACTGATGACCCACAAGCGGAAAAAAACACCATGGTGCAGGCAAATCAATCAGGGAGCTTGCTGAAGAGTGGGGGATATCAGTTGGATCTTATTACAAAAGTTTGACCAAAAAATTGAAGATCCACCACGTTGCTGCCAAATTTGTGCCACGCCTGATGACGGAACCCACGGCCTCGAGTTGCCTCGACTTATTGATAGCTGAGCGAGCGTTTTAAGACCCTCGGCCACCCTGGCTCCCTCTTCTTCACACTAACTAACCCAGAGGGTTCAAATATGTCTCATTCTAATCATACTGGGCAAATGAAATAATAATCTTGTTTTCTTTAAAGTTAGATGTCTTCCAAGCTGACAATATCCAGAATACATTGCTATGGACGTTATTCATAGCACTTGGTTATAGTCCATGAATGAATTACATAGAACTTTAATGTTAAGTACATTGAAAGCAAAAATTTAAAATAAAGAAAAAAATCCAATCTTTAAGTTTTTGGTAGTTTTCATACTATGGAAAGTTTAAATTAATTTAAATCAAATTATAGTCATTATTAACACTGGGAGACAGACAGAGAAAAATAGACTCCAGCGCCGGGATTTGAACCACGAGCCTCAGTATTTCCAGTACAGTGCTCTTACCAACTAAGCTACGCGGGAGAATGATTCTTCTCTGCCGTAACCGATAACTATTCCCCAACTCCAAGCTTTCAATATTAATTTAAACTTTCCGTAGTATGAAAACTACCAAAAACTTAGATTGAATTTCGAATTGATTGTACTAGGTACAGGTACTAATTGAGTACTTTATAATCATAAGCGTTAATTCTCGGTTTAGTTCTAATGTCATATATTGACTTGCTAAATGTGTATGGATATTGAAAGCTTGGAGTTGGGGAATAGTTATTGGTTACGGCAGAGAAGAATCATTCTCCCGCGTAGCTTAGTTGGTAAGAGCACTGTACTGGAAATACAGAGGCCCGTGGTTCAAATCCCGGCGCTGGAGTCTATTTTTCTCTGTCTGTCTCCCAGTGTTAATAATGATTATAATTTGATTTAAAAGATTTTTTTTTTAAAAAAGAAGAAATTTCTGATATTCTGATGAGAAAAAGTGTATAGTTACCTTTGTACGAAGTGAAGACTATTTCTAAGCGTAATGTGGTATTATATGGTAATGGTTTCCTCTCGATGTGTATATTAACATATAAGTCACCCTCTATATTCATAATGGAGTATTTTTTAAGAGAGTCTAGATCCACCCTGTTGAATGAGGATACTTCTCCGCAGATCTTATGATCCAGCCACTTGTCTTTCTTTAAATCTAAATGCAACAAGAACTCTACGGCAGTATATTTTCCCTTGGGGATACCAAACTGAAACAAAATATTGCATAGTATACAATTTATATGCTTTAAAAATTATGAGAAAAATTGATAAGATAATTTTTTTTAAAAAAAATATCAGAAAACCGATGCACTCAAGGAACAATTCTGTTCAAAGATTGTAAAAGTATCAGTGTTAATTCAGCTGGGGTTGGAGGATACAAAGAATATTTTGTTTTGACATTTTTATGTCTTGGATAAGGCACATACACTTAAAAATCGTTACTGAACATCTACACAAAAAAGTGTTATGCATGTAACAGGGAGTTAGAAGGATATAGGAGGTAGGCAATCAGATCGCCCACTATTGGTACAGGGTCTGCCCTACCGCCCTTGGTAGGACCTGATCACCCTCCCCTTCCGATTGGCTACTTACTCCACGTCTCACGCTCTTTGCTTCTCGCTACCGCTCCAATAGTCCAGCAGTGCCCTCAGCCCTCCCTCTTAAAATTTTATTCCTAATCAACTTCAATTAACATACATAACATTTATTTTTTTAAAATGATACTTGTTCACATAACCAGTGGCGGGGATAAGGGCCCCGCAGACCCCTCGGTGCGGTTCAAGGTGTCAACAGCAATTTTTTTTTTGGTTTTGTATTAAAACTGTTTTTGAAAAAAATAGCAAGGAAACAGGTATTGAATTGATAAGCTAAGATATAATAACCTGACTTAACTATAACTAGTCTCTGGGAGTTAGTAGCTTTCAAAATTGTTGTGAAAACTATTTTGGAAATTCCTCATTGGAAACACTTTTACATACATCATGTCTGTCATCTGTGCAGACGTGTAGAGCCACACGTAGATTTTGATTAAATTTGATACAGTGCAAGAACATACAAAATCAAGAAATTAAGTTTAGCTATAAATTTGGGACACTACGACCTAAAACTCTGAACAAATTATTTCTCAAAAAAGGTTTTGATGATTTTGATTAAAAATAAAAAATATGTGTGAGGCTCTCACGCATTAGAAGTGAAACTTAAGTTCTAGAATGCATTATGCTCTCTTTCATTATTATTTTTTGACGAACTTATTTTTTCAGGATTAAGAAATGGTTATGGGAAATTTAATTGAAAAAAAAAAAAAAAAAAAAAAGCTACGCTAAGGAAACCACATTTAAAAAAATAAATGTTTGTTTTGATTTGCTGGTCTTTAACTAGATATAATACAATTAATCTGTAAAAATGTTACACTTGGACGAGTCTCGAATCGCAAATTTCGTTACACGAGTTCACAAAATGAAAAAATTCACTCTACTGCCGCCAAAGAAGTTTCACTTCAAAAATCATTATTAAATTCAATATTATTGGATTTTACTTCAGATTTTAGTATGTATATGAGAAAATACTGTTTTGAGTTTTTTGTATCGAATTTTCGATTTTAAACAACTGTTTAGTGTATAAACTATAAGTACTTCTTATCACTCCAGTGTGGATACAATTATGTCAGTTATTTTATTACTTACATAGTTGTTGCTATTTTGTTTATGTAATTAGTAAGCCATTGATGAGCAACTCATTATGAGCCTAGTTGGTATTAGGATCTTGTATAGATATCAATAAATAAATTACATAAAAATATGATATTACAACAATTAGTTATTCATAGAGGAAAGCCTTGATCTTACATTTTCAAATTGAGGGATGGATTTTATTTTGTGTAAAGAATGTCAGAGCAAAGGAAAAAGGTTTTACTAACATTCAATTATAATATCTCTTGACGAATCAATTGAAAAGGTACATTCAATTATAATATCTCTTGACGAATCAATTGAAAAGGTAAACAGTTAATCTACAAATAATATAATCTACAAACAAAGAGGATTTACCTTATCAGCTAATCTAATAATATTTACTTCATAATTGAATTGGGACTACCCACATAAAAAAAAACCCCATCTCCATCTTCTAGGAAATCAAGAGATAGAAACTTAAGGATTATTAGCTATGACATATGACTCATACTTTCATTAGAACTACATCTAATAGTATTAATTACCAGAAAATCGGTAATATGATATTCTTTAGATAAAATAAAATCGGTAAGGAATGGATTTACCCTGAAAGGCAAAGACCAAGAGAATAAAACAAAACATACCTGTATAAAATCGATACATTCTCCTGTAGTTTCATTTTTACGAAGATTCATGTTCTGAATTACTCCCATAATGCCGAGTGCAAAACTTGCCCTCAAAAGGAATTTGCAGTCGAAAGCATTATGACCACTCCACCTTTTAAAATAATTCCCGTCCGTAATGATAACGGCAGACAAATTCCCCTTACCGACCGTGAGCTCAGGGATTTTGAAATTAAGAGGACATACTTCTTTCATGTCCAAAGAATCTGCAAAGTAGAAAAAAGTACGATTGAAACGGACGAAAATATAAATAAACAAAATACCACAAAGATTACAATTGAGACAAAACAAAACGACATGTTGAAGATTGATAACAAATAATGAAAACAATAAGCTTACAATTCGTGTACATGGATGCGACGCATCGAAACAAACTTAAAACGCATACTAGAATAAATGAAGAAGCTATATCCATTATAAAATATCACTGGGAATCATTATAAAAGCTTATTTAAGTTGGAAGGATAAATAAAATAATAAATAATTAAATGATGGGTGATGGTTCAGAGGAACAGAAAAAATTTGGAGGTTGATTAGGGAATCTAGTAAGTGTTACCCCTTGAACAGATACTTTGTTTGGCATTAAACCTAATTAAAGATCTACTGCTCTTGAGCTAAAATTAACATCTCTCCAATTTAAACAATGTCTTCACAGCTCGGTAAAAGTGAATTGTACGGTTCTGTTCACAGAATCGAAGTACGAAGTATAAAATTAACTTTTTTGCCATAGAATTTTCAACGGCCGCTTCGCGGTGCTTCGCTCATTTTCTGAAGAAAAACGATCCTGCTCCATAGAGACCAGGTAGAGGTAAGGAGGTAGAGGCCAAAACCGAAGTACAAAATTGTATGGCACCTTACAATTCACTTTATCCACTGCTATAGTTCGAAATAGACATTTTACACTACGCTGCACCATCAGATCCGAATATCCATCTTTACACTTGGTTAGTCGATTATCGAATGTTTTTCAACATGTCACTGCAATAAACTACCAAGGCCTCATTCACACTAGAGATTCCGAAATGCGACTCCCGACTCGAAGATTCTAACGAAACCCAAGAGGCTCATTCACTCTAGGATTTAGGATTCCGGAATCTGATTCACAAATGCGATTCGTGAATGTGATTAAAAAAAGTATCAAGATTCAGTAGCTCGGCGGTTTTTTCAACTCACTTTATATACCAACATATTATTATATGCGCCACTCACATTTTTTATTTAAATTAAAATATGTTTTTGCAGCGTGGTATTTAACTAAACGGGACTAAAATTTAAAAAAAAAAAAAAAAAAACTAGGAAAGGAAAAAAAAACATTATAGGAAACTTGAACTTGTTATATCTCATTTACCATACCAATGCCGTATAAGGTGAAGAAGTATGACCGCGCTTGCGCAATGAGTTCAACTGCGAAAAGAATCAATTTCTACTGTTTCTACGCATATAAACTGAGATAAAATGTGTTTTTATATTTCGTATCAATTGTAGAAAATAGTACATTATGCGACTAGTGCGGAAAGTAGTATTTTGCATGCGAGTGTAGAGTTTGAGCCCGAGCGACAGCGAGGGTACTAGAACCACATGAGCAATGCAAACTGCAGTTTTCGCACGAGTTGCGTACGCTATTTTATCTGGGATTGCCGGATTTTAATAATAAATACAGAAAAAAAAATAATAAACTTCCTGCATGTTAGTTCGTATTTCTCTTTTGATAAAGATGACATTAGTTCATTACATAGTTGTATTTAGTGCCGAATTAATTATTTCAGGAGGCGTATTATTCTCCCCTTTTTCGTCATAATGAAATAAATCAATCATTGTTTTTAGGGTTTCGTTGGTAAAACCAAAAAAAAGAAACCCTTATAGTTTCGTTCCTGTGTCTGTCTGTCTGTCACTCTGTACGGTTCCAATAACTTTTAAAGCAAAAGAGATAAAAACCTGAAACTTTCCAGTATCAAAGATAGTTTTGACGCGCACACAGGAAAAATATAGCGAACTCAAAATTATCGTACTGCTGGGCCAATGTAAAAATAAGATTAGGATATCGATCTGATTTACTGGAAATCCAAGATGGCGGCTAATTCATGTCACTCGATTTTTTTTTTTTTTAAATTTTGAGTGGGGTATCAGTTGATAGGTATTAAAGAGTAGATTACAAAAATATATAACACTTTTGGGTAATATTTCATTTTCCCTGCCATTTTGTCAAAAAAATTAATAATTCCCTACCCCCCTTACATTTTTTTCTTCACAATACCAACGAAACCCTTTTTACGTGAGACTTCACGCAATTTATTTTGCTTCACCAATAGTAAATGCGACAGTGCAAGCTCCAGCAAACTTTTTTTGTTGAACCGACAAGTTTCACTGTCTGTCTTTAAGTGAAATTGCTCGATGTCCGTTGTAGCAGCAATATCCAAGTAGTTACTGTGTCAACACTCGTGAGCTTTATTCTGAGTGAAGAAACGGCACTTTCTTGGAAGATCGTAGGCAGTAATAACTTGCTCTAGTTATTGCCTCAATGCAATCAGATGGGCAAATTGGTGCTTTAGTCCTGATTTACTCTGGTCGACGTTTGTCACGCTTATCACCGTCGCTCGCGACAGCGACGTTTTTTATGTGACGCCGAAGACACAAAATGTATAGCGCACAGTTTCCCTAGCAGCTTTCCCTAACAGAAACGACGCCCGGTATTGAGAGTCGTTTAAGGGCTTGAGAGTCACAAAAAAATCCTCAGTGATGAAAAAGGTCTCTTTTATTAGTTTAAGGAAGCAAATTTAGCTTTCTGTGTTTTGTTTTTTGTTGAGGGCAAATACTTGTAAGTATTAGTAATAGCATATTTTTTTTTGTTACCTTTCATAAAATTGAGCGATATATAAGACATTGATTTTTATAATATCATCAATCGAGTGGGTCCAATATTCAAGTGCCTGTTATGGTAGAAATACGTGGATAGTAGTTTTTATAACACAATATTGCTGCTACTTAACCACGTCATAAAGTGAGTACCCCTATATATTGAAATAAAAAATCTATTACGCCTCTTGTATTTCTCATGGGAGATTTCAACTTAAGTAAAGTTTAAAACTAAAAGTTGGCTTGTTTGTTGCTACTGGTACGGAAGGATTTTGAAAATGTTTTAATAGTTCCCATAATTTTACTGATTTATAAAGAACGCTTTCTTAAGCATCAAGCGTTTGATATGATGAAATTATTGATTTAGTGCGTGGNCCCCCCGGTGTTTGCATATCTGGGAAGGATTGCCTCCTCCAAAATTAGGTCCTGGATCCGCCACTAACCCTATCATCATTTCTCAGGGGGGTGTCAACATAATATCCCGCCCCGGGTGCCACAAGACCTTGGTACGCCACTGATAAAGGTTCTAGTTCTAGATAATCCTTAAAATGGATGTTTTGTACTCTTAGGAAGATGATTAGGTTTAATGATGGTGGAATTAGAATTATAACAAGGGTAAGACTTCAATGATACTTTCTCCCGCGATTTTCCCATTCTATCTAAATTACCAGAAAGCTAAAATACATTTTCTCTTTTGATGCGTATAGATTATAAGAACGTGTCTCCTAATTTTTTTTTCATTAAAGTGTAAGTAAAATATGTTTTTTTTTTTAAATCCTATTATTGAAGTTGGAAAAAAAGAGATATGGGAAGTGTAAAGTGTAACAATATGTATCATGTTGCTGGTATAATACAATTGGATAATAAAATTGGATTTAATACAATTTTACAGGAGAGCAAAAAAACGTTAATAATTAACGTAATTAATGAATGACGTAGTTAATTGATAAATTAACGTACATAGCAAAAAAATAAAACTTGCGTCTGTGGCGTGCCTACAAGATAAAATCTATCTTCCTAGCAGACCCAAGAAGTTCACCCGTGGGAAGTATGTTTTCGGCTAATCCCCTAATTCAACATTTCCAGTACGTGAGTGGATATTTTAAATAAATTAAAAAAAAATATTGTTTTCAAACGAAAAACAGCCAGGTCTAAAGTAAAGTTGTTAAATAGAAAAAAGGAGCAGTTTAAAAAAAACTCGAATTCAATCGGACAGTTAAAATAAGTGGGTGTTCAAGTGCAGATTAACCAGAAAAATTACCACCCCCCCCAGACCGGTGCCGCACGGGCCTCGGGCCGCCCCTGCTTCGCAGAATTTAACTCTGATATCCTCTTTACTGGAACCATGAACCATGTGACGTGTTAAATTAATTTCACTAAATCATTGGTTCCCAAAGTGGGGGGCGCGCCCCCCAAGGGAGGCGTGAAGACAAGTCAAGGGGGGCGTGGGACCTCGAGATCGAGATAGTTTTGCCGTCCGAACGTTTAATGCGATTATATAAAAATCCAAATATCAAACAAGTTGGAGAACTTCACTGACGAATTCAACACATACTTTCCTATTAACACATGTGATGACAACATTTAAAGATTAACGATGGATCCTTTTAGTTTCCTGATAGATTCCCTGCCCGAAACACTTCAAGGACAAGCTTGTATTTACCTTTTTCAAGCACTTATTTGATTTAAAAGATTTTTCAGCCTATGTAATAATGGTTTATTTGATTTTTTTCCAATATCTCATAAAATTGTGTAAGGGGGG
>KZ653204.1:6008-27579 GCA_001010745.2 Gerris buenoi | reverse complement strand
TTTTTTTTTTTTTTTTTTTTTTTTTTTTTTTTTTTTTTTTTTTTTTTTTTTTTTTTTTTTTTTTGGCTTTCTTTTTTTTAAAACAATATCGACGGGCATATGACATTTAGCTATAGTTCAGTTCTGCGGTAATGGGGTCTGCTAGTCCAGGTATATTTGTAAAGATCTTGAGGCAAATCGGTGAAGTTGTCCACTTCAGATGCTAGTTGGAAGTACCGTCTTCTGACATGGAATGCAGCCGTTTTTGGTTGCCGTTCTCTGGTGAATATACCTTTCTTATTTCCACCTACACGCGTTGTTGCTGAAATTTTAAAACATAAAATTAAATGATGAAACGCTGAAAAATAAAATGAAATGAGTCTATTGTAGAAAGAGTTTCTGTTTCTTCAATGAATTTGTAGCTTGCTTACGCTAATTGCTAAATAAAGAGGATACAAATTAGTGACGGGGAACGGGTCAAATACCTCACTTCTTACTAACAGCCTCTTGATATTGTTAGAATGTAACAAACCAGATATTATGATCAAATTCAAATTCTTACTTTTCTAGGGTATTAAGTAAAAATAATGCTAAAAAAAAAACACAAAAGAATATTCTAAGAATAACAATCTCACACAACCTATACATAGTTATAAATAATCATTTCAGTAGATACATTCTAATGATTTGAAAATTCTTGTTTTCGATCAGTACGTATAACCTTAATGTATTTAGTAATTTATTATAACTAATGAACTAAAAAATTAATAAGAATAATTAAAAAATAAAATTCAGGAAGTATAATATTTTATCGTAGTTTTTTTCTTTTTAAAGAAAAATTTTCTCCATTTGTAATTTAAACTTATATCCCTGGGAAGTGCTGCAGTCTAGGGTTGGATGCGGAACTAACCCAAGGGACAAGACTCACACTCTAGAAGGGCCTTCTTTTAGGTCCTTCCGATACGGCCATGTTGGAAGTCCTAACTTTTTCTCAAGTTTTTAATTTTTTTGTTTTTTTTTTTGCTCTGATATTTTTATATATTTAATATATTTTTTAAGAGTATTATCATTATTTTTTTTTCAACAAAAATGATGCAAAGTATATTTTGACTAATTACAAAATATTAATGGTAGTTATGAAAGATTGGCAATGGAGGAAAGTTTAATATATTATGTATTAAATAGTTGAAGTTAAGTACATTCTATAATAAGTAGAAAATAAGTTTTACATTGATCCGTTTTGAAGTCGGCGAAATTCCAGATCATTTCTCCGACGAAGAAATTCTCCTTTCTCAGCAAATCGAACGCTTTAAAATGTTGAGCAAGAAGTTCAACTTGGTACTCTTCGGACCAAATATACTCAGGCATCTGAAACAATTTTATAACAATTAAATTAAGTAGACAGAAAGAAGTGTAAAGTTTAAAAGAAAGTAAATGTCTGTCATATTATGCGAGGAAAATCAAACCTGTAATCTAAAGCCTATTGTTTTCAACAATCTCCTATAGACTTATACCTAAAGGTGGGTTCATACCATGGGTTCTTTACGCGCGTTTTGGCTATGTTGATAATAGTACATTACGCGTCGAGTGTGGAAAGCAGCATTTTGCATGCGAGTGTGAAGTTTGCACCCGAGCGATAGCGAGGGTAGTAAAACCACACGAGCAACGCAAAATACCGTTTTCGCACGAGTTGCGTACCTTACTTTATCTACGATTGTTAGATTTTAATAATAAATACAGAATAAATAATAAACTTCCTGTATGTAAGCTCGTATTTCTCTTTTGGTAAACATGACATTAATTCATTAGAGTATTTTGTGCCGAATTAATTATTTCGGAAGGCGTATTATTCGTAATCCTCATATTCGTCATAACCACTCAAATCACGCATTGATTTTCACAAAAAAAACTCGATATAAACAGTTACTTTTATTAAACAAACATCAAATTAGTTTTGTTAAATGTAAATAAACACGCTAATCGTGCGTAAAGGTGAAGAATTCTTTTTTTTTTTTACCGCCCTAGGGTGGTAAAGAAGAGAAATTCTTCAGATTTATGAGACGCGCATGCGCAAAGAATACAAGTACGTAAAGAATCACTTTCTACGCATCTAAACAGAGATACAATGTTTATATTTCGTATCAATCGTAAATAAAATAGTATTTCTTATAATATTTTTACTTCCCATGTTTTGAAAATACTTTCATGAAGCCAAGGAGACTGTAACTGTGTAATTTCCGGGAATTTCCCCACACTAAAGAAATTCGGTTAAACGAAAACACACGCAGAGAGGGTGTAATGAAGTTAGCTCGTTCAGCTAAGCCATCTGTAGCCGTTCAATTAAATGAACACTTTAACAGAGATATGAAGAATGCACGCTCTGCACTCATAAACATTTTCAAACCTCTAAGGTTTCTTTGTCGTCAGGGTTTAGCGGTCAGAGGACATAAAGACCTGAATTCAAATTGTTTTCCAACTTTTAGAAAAGAATATGTGCCTGATTTATTGGATTGGATGGGGGCGTTCAGGTTATAAGTGGACTTCCCACGACGACGACGTTCAAAATGAAGTAATTGACGTATTAAGGTTATGCGCTGTTTCCTTACTGCCATTAAAAAAAGTAAAGATTTCTCAATCATGGTCGATGAAACTTGACTTGTGATACGTCTGCACATGAAAAAGTTGCTTTCTACATTCATACAGTCAATGAGCACTTAGAAATATGTGATGACTTCTTAGGCCTGCACGAAACACCGAACGCTAAAGCAAAATTATTATTTGAAATTGTGAAGGACGTTCTTTGACATTAAATTTACCAATTGAAAACTTAAGGGGACAGTGTTACGATGGTGCTATTTACATGGGAGGAAAATTTAAAGGGTTGCAAAAGTTATTTTAGTGGCAGACCTCTAGGCGTGTTATATCTTGTAGGTTTATAGACTATGACCATGTCATAGTCTGGGGGAAAATGGATAGTACTCCTTACATACATCTAGAAAGAAACATCTAGATCTAGAGAGAAGAGGATGGGTAGGTTTCATTCAGGTTAGCTTCAATGACAAAGTTGTTTGGAACAAACTTTTTCTTGCGTCATGTTATGGCAGTCTATATAGATTATTCTGAAGCGCGTAAAAAACGCAGCCTATGAACTTACTTTAAAACAACTCTATACATTCATAATCATAGTTACCAGATGAAGTCCAGGCATAGTGTCAGCCCCGTATTCAGTCATCATGACGGGCTTGTTGTGAGCTCTATTCCACGCTCTCGCTTCAGCCACTACACCGGGTACAATCGTCTCAGTTTTACCTGGATTACTGTACCATCCGTTATACCTGTTGAAACTGAGCACATCCATGTGTTTGGCCTTAAAAAAAATAAGATAAAATGTAAAAAAAATACTTCATTACTTTATAGAAGTGGTCACATTTATGAGATACCGAAATTAATTATTTCTGCCCTCATTCTTGTATTTCTCAAAATCATTGGGAACCAATATTTTAAAGTTTAAAAATAATAAGCTTAATAGCTTAAAGAACCAATAATTAAAGTAACCTATGACACTTATGACCTACGACCTATGGCCTCTATGCCTAGATTTTATATTTTTATTTATTTTTCAAAGAACTTTAATAAGGCATATCATCAGTACCTATGATCAAGCAAGTATGCTTTCAAGTATGCAATTGCTTTTAAGGTTCGTTTACACCTGACATTTATTGCATGACATTTATGTCAGACAGAAATCTCAGTAGTGTAAACACCTAGCTATGAAAGATCACTGATCTGCCCAAATCTTTCAAACCGTCTTATCTATCAGGTTCACACATTGCATCTCGCACCTTAAAATTGAGAGAAACTGGTGGCAGTGGTGGCTCAACTGGTAAGATAACAAAAGCATCGAAAATAATATCATTCCGATGATATGGTATCATGATCATTACGAGATGATGGAATTCTAGAGTATAGGGTTCGAATTCTATCATTGTTCTCCAGTTCTCTGTATAAGATTTAGTCTTAAACATGATAAGCTATCTTAAAATAGCTGCCCCAGGAGTCTCAATGTCTTGGGGAGACAAACTCACAAACCTTTGAAACTTTAGTAGGACAGATTTATTGTTTAGAACAAAGAGGGTTTCAAAAGTAAAGAAGTGCTTTATGTGTATACCTACAGCATGATCAATATCAACAGACTGAGCGATGGCTGCAGTAATAGGCCTATAGTCAAGATTCCTCACGTGATCAGTCACAGCTCTAAAAAAGAAGAGAACGAAAAGAATATAATTTAAAAATAATTGCAAGATAAAAAGAACTTTTTATATACTAAGTTTTTAAATTTTCTGTCATAAATTTGAAACCTGTCAAAATGAGGATTTTAAATATGGGTCATATCTTAGACTATGTATACATAGACACGCCACGTCTCTCACTCAGTGAGACCAACATCTTTCTTAGGCTATGACGTCACGAACGGGCAAAAACTACCAGTTTGACATAATAAGATAAACAAAGAATAAATAAAAAAACAAGCGCACCAAACAAAAAAATGATTTTGACAGTAGGAGGACTCCGCGTGACGTCACCAGCGGGCAAAACTGTCAAAACATGTTGGTCTCAGGGTTGTATAAGGCAGATAAAGGGAATGGCGGGTCTAGGTATATACATGACAATAATCAAAACAAATAAAATAACTTGCGGATTTTTTTCCGAAATAACTTTCCATACAGCACAATTTGCTAAAAAATAAATTACATTCTGCTGAAAGATGGCTAAAAGTAATAAAATATTACATTGTCATTGTGTTCTGAACTATTCTAAAGGTTTCACATGTCTAGCTACTCGGGAAGTTAGTTAGTAGTACTGGACAAACAAACAAAAAAAAAAGAGAGCAAGCTAATAAAAACGTAGTAAAAAAGGCGAACTAACCACGTAATTATAACGCATTAAATAAATTAGGTCAGATAAAGAAAATCTAAAAGGACTTTCTTTTCGAGTGACTTCCAGGACTAATCTATTTCAACATCGCGGATGGACCACAGAAGTACGATAAAATATTGTAATTAGATCCTGGTTCGTGGGAACTTCTTAACTCTCTTTCCCATTACTGGCTCTATAAACATCTTACATCTCTGGATAAGGCATCGCATTAGTACTTTCCAGATTATTATCAACATGCGTAAAAAAATATTTTGTGTTTCACACAACAATTCGAGGTTATAATTTTTTTTTTATTTATTCCCGGCAGCAAAATTAAGCATAACTTAATTTTTTTTTTAATCACGGAATAGCTGGAAAGTACTATTTCGCTGATTTGTCATTAAAAGTATTAAAAATATAGACAGAAAGTATAATTAAAACAGTCATGGAAATATTTCCCTGCCTAGGCAGGAAAAGTACTGTGTTTACTATTGCGTGTCAAAATGTCTGTTTTTATTGTGTTTATTTACATTTTAATTTGTTAGATACATAAAATATTTTATTCAAAATTGTACACAATTATTTGGTCTAACAGTACAGATTCAGAGGTCATAGAAGTTATAAGTACTTTATACTCCACTTATAATTAATATTTACATAGATTTATTTACAATGTTATAATTAGTAGGAAAAATAATAATAAAAAACCTTCAATGTGTATACCGCAATGTTTTATAACTACTCACAAGTTAGTTATAAAAAATAGTTAGACGAATTTATCACTATTCACAATTTAATTGTGTATTCTAAAGCATAGGGTTGGGTGACGATTTTTGTATATAAATTTCTGATGTATGACTATGGAGCCGAACTGAGAGGGAATATGAACTATTTTCACATTTTGATAAAAAATGTCTGCTTAATCTTTGAACAAAATCAAGTAAAAATTCAATTTTATTGCTATCATGGATGGTTTGAATTTTGTTGCTTCTAGGTGAGTCGGTGGCCAGTCTTAAACATTTATTTTTTAAAATTTGAATTTTCTTGAGGTTTGTATTCGATGTAAAGTTCCAGAGTTCCAGGCTGAACAAGCATTGGTTATGAACGGACTGATTCTGATAGCCACTTTATTTATTATCTATCTTTGGTCCAGTATCTCTTTTTGGATTTAATTTGTTATTTTAATTTAGTTTTATACATGTTTTATTGCAAATCAATGTTATATTATTAATATGTTTACCTAAGCTTCCATTTTTTTTTTATCTAAATAACGAGTAGATAAAATATTGTATGCAGCAAAGAAACATTTCTGCCTCATGCATTCATTGCCTGTTGAGGCGAAACCGAGGCAGTTAATTAAGAAAATTACCTGCCTCGGATTTCCGCCTCTGCAGTTAATTTTCTCAGCCTGTCCTCGCCTCTGGCTCGGAGACTAACTAAATCACTCGTCAGTAAAACTCAATTTTGCTGCCTACTTACATAAATAACTATTGTAATGTACTATGCTATTATGTACTAATACTATTACTAATACTGTTAATACGGGCTTACTTAAAGTAGTCATCTGCATCTTCCGTCTGAGTTCTGGGTTCGTTTGCTACTGACCACATTATCACTGAAGGACGATTTTTGTCTCTTTGAATCAGCTGACTTAAAGAAGACATGTGTTTGTTTAACAGGGCTGCAGAGAATTTCCTAAGAAAAAAAACTAAATAAATAATATATTCATTTATTAAAAAAAAAAAAAAAAAAAAAACTAGAGAAAAAAAATCAATATAAAGTACCGGTGTGGAAATCCCACACATGACTTCCATGAAAATGTTGCCGTGTCAATACGTGAGCAAGAGAGAACTCTGTATAAACTACATCGTACAAACAGCTAATATTGATTATAGTTTTGCAACAAAAATTATAATGATAATAAACACAATAAAAAATATATATTTAACATAAAAAAAAATGTTACCCTAATAAATGTCGGTAGTATGTAAAAAGATTAGAGGATATGTGCGATCCGTTAAGATGTTTAGAGGTTAACTGAAGTAAAAGAAAGGAGGTTTGTTTACATCTAGAGTTCAAGGAGAGTTTTTGCGAAAACAAAACAAATTGATTAATTTTTATCCTTTATAACAAAAAACTTTATCTACGATTGATACGTAATATAAACATTATTATGCAATGTTTGTTTATATTTTCTTTATACTTTGTTATTAACTATAGAATATGAGAATATAATCAGCTGTTAAAAAGGATTGTTTACAAAGCAAATAACACAGTATTTTTTTACTTTTAAATTTCGATTCTTCTTTATAAGTACTACAAATAATTACAATAATAAATACTCGTTTTAAAGGGCATTAATGTGCGGTTTTAGCACCTCAATCAGAAATTAAATCGGTCAATTATTGCACATGATATAAGAGCTCAAAGTCAAAAATTTAACAAAAATAAAAACATGTCCCTATTTAAGGTAGAAGGGATGGTCCTACGACAAAAAGTCATAGGAACAAAGTTGTAGATCTTTTAAAATCAGTTACCGTTGGTGCTATCCGCTTTTCGATACGACTTATAGTTTACCCGTAATTTGGTTCCGAAAAAACCCTTAAAAAAACACTAAAATGCCAATATCTTCCAAACCGCTTGTCCGATTGTGCTCAAAAAGTATAGGTACAATCTAATATATAGGACGCATATATACCTCAAAGGAAATTGAAATCAAATAAAGCCTACTTAAGTTATCGTCGACAGACCGATTTCGTGCTTAAGTGACTGTAGCTCCGAAACTTCGTAAGCTACGATGATGTGGTTTGCGCCATCAGTTTTGCCGACCAAAGTTCTAAAAAATGCCGAAAACCGCATCTCAATGCGATGTCTTGAAGCGATGTTATAGAGGTTTAAAGATCCGAACGAACGTACGTACGTACGTACATACATACATAAATACATACGTACGCACAGACATACATGTATATGAAACGGATTTCCATGATACCCCTGGGTTCTTAAGACCCCTCCTTCATAGAGATCTCGGAATCACGTTTTGGAGGTAATCACCATACTTCCATTTTCATGGAAGTAATAAAATTGTTACAATTCTTAAGTTGTTAGTCTTAATTTATTCTTAAGTAATCAAGTTGTATAGCTTAAGAAGTTGCCTTTAGTGGACTACCCCAACTCAATTGCTGGAATTGTTAGTTGCTTGCAGCATTCATTAAGACTATTTTGTAGTCTAATAATCTTGGACTCTCTGTCAAGAAGGATTACAATGTTTAAGTGACAATAATGTAAAACAAATATTTTACTCAGTGTCAACGGAAGGACATTCGTCTATGATCATTATGCCATGGCTATCAGCGAAGTCCATGATTTCTTCAGCATAAGGATAATGAGAAGTCCTGTAAGCATTAGCTCCGATCCATTTCAGCAAGTTGTAATCTTTCACCACTAGCGACATATCTAACCCTTTTCCTCGAATCTAAAAAAAAAAAAATAAAAAAATAAAAAATAATGCTATCAGTATTTCATATTTTTAAAATTTGTTTTTCGTGACATGTTTTTAATTTTTACAGCAACTTATGGCCTAACGAAGTGGTAAATGGCCCAACGTGCTTGTTTTTTTTTTTTGCGCATGCGCGTCTCATAAATCTCGAAGAATTCCTCTCCTTTACCGCCCTAGGACGGTAAAAAAAGAGGAATTTTTCACGTTTACGCTCGATTAACGAGTTTGTTTACAAATAAAAAACTAATTTGCTGTTTGTTTAATTGAAGTAACTGTTTATATCGAGATTTTAGTGAAAAACAATGAGTGATTTAAGTGATTATGACGAAAATGAGGAGAATAAATACGCCTCCCGAAATAACGAATTTGCCACAAAATACAACTAATGAATTAATGTCATCTTTATCTAAAGAGAAATACGAACTTACATACAGGATTTTTTTTCTCTCTATTTATTATTAAAATCCAACAATCGAAGATAAAGTACGGTACGCAACTCGTTCGAAAATGGCATTTTGCATTGCTTGTGTGGTTTTATTACTGCCCTCGCTGTCGCTCGGGATGCAAACTCCACACTCGCATGCAAAATGCTACTTTCCACACTAGACGCGTAATGTACTATTATACTTCGATAACTATTATACTATTATACTAGGGCTTTTGATTCAATCGTACTTCTTCATGTTTCATTACAGTATTATTTTATTATAAAGTAAGTATTTGTTTTTACTATAATAAGTATGATTGTTGGATTTTAATAATAAAAAAAAAAAATCCTGTAGGTAAGTTCGTATTTCTCCTAAGACAAAGATGGCATTAATTCATGTATTTTGTGGCAAATTAATTATTTCGGGAGGCGTATTTATTCCCCTCTTTTTCGTCGCATAATCAATAATCACTTAAATCACTCAGTATTATTTTTAATGTGTTTGATTAACGTGATTAATAAATATCTCTTATCTGTTTAAGATGTTTGACAGCTAATCATATTAGACAGCAAACCCGAAAAAAAGCTTAAAAGTCATCTTGTTAATGAAGATTGAGAGCTGAATCTGCTGTTAATGTTTGGTAGGTTAAACGGGATTATAATACAAATAAATAGTGTACTTACGTCTGAATCTTCATGCCTGCCGAATCCTCGGATGTACAGGGGTTTGTCATTGATTAGAACAGATGTGTTAGTGGCTTTTATCGTTCTAAAACCAACTGGCATCCTGTAGACATCTTCCAAACCCCATTTAGATGTAAACAGTCTAACCTAAAACACAACCAAAATGTATACACACATACTCGTATATAGGGTATTCCATTTCAAAAAGGCCAAACTTTCAATATAGGAAAGATTAAGGAACATTTTTCAAGTAAAAGTTGTTTTAAATTAGAGGTAGCTAAATAAAACAAAGAGAAAAAATTGATTCCGCCCTTCTAAGGGTCAATAAGGCCCTTTGAAGACCATGAAATATAGTAAAACATACATAAAGTGACCACCGAAGGGACCGGGTATGTTGATCATTTAGGCAGGTGGTCAACATACCCAAAATGAGTAAAAAAAATCTCATTTTTGGTTTTTCTATAATGTTACACTCATAAAGGGTGAAAAGGACCGTTTCAAAGGACGTAGAATTGTCACACAATTTGTTAATAGAGTAAAAAAATAAACCTTTCTGAAATATGATTAGCTAATTTTTTACAATTTAGGCAAAAAAAAGAGGTGAGACATTTCTCTTTAAAAAGTTAAAAAAAAAACATGTATTGGTTTAATAGTAAAATCAAAAAAATAAAAAATACGGTCATTCCATCACACAGTACGAATACGAATTCGAATACCATTTATTGCTTAAAATTTGGTAATAACAATGTACATACATATTACAATAAAATTATAAAAAATCACAGGGAAGTACTTAGTCCAAGTACTTTTTAGGGTTTTGTAGATGAGTAAGCNAAGGATTGGATTCTTTGGGAGTTAGAACGTTTTGTGGAGCCCCATAGCTCGATGCCGTAAGTCCAAATTGGTTTTATTAAAGAATTATAAAGGAGTACCTTATTCTCAAGTATAAGACTAGACCTATTATCTAGTAAGTGAAGGAGCTGTCTGTAACGCCTGTTAGTCTCCTGTCTTTTAAGCTTGGTGTGGGGATTCCATGTAAGGCGCTTATCGAGGTAAAGACCAAGGTATTTGGCTATATCGGCAGTGGGAAGAGGAACGTGGTTTAGGAATACAGGTGGACAATATCGTTTACAGAGGGTGAATGTAACATTGACACACTTATCAGTATTAATTTTAATCCTCCATTTGACAAACCATCTTTCAAGGAGAGTGAGGTGCTCTTGGAGGTAAAAAATAAAATCTACTGATATTAACAGTATAGCAATAACAACAAATAGTAGAATTAACAAAAAGAACATGCAAGAAAAAACACATTACATTCCTAATCCAAATTACTCCATTACACACAATGCTAATAAAAACACGACAAATAATAAAAAAAAACCTTTAACCTACTAAATCAAACTAGCAACTGAGCAAGAAATAAAATTTGTTAACTGAAAAGAAGGTGATATTCCAAAGAAATGACGATGAAGTGAGAAAGAAACAAATACAGACAAATAATTACATATGTACTTTCATTACCAAGTAATAACGTAATATTGTTATATTGATGATACATCTTACATTATTTTTTCTAATAAAAACCGCTTACTAAAGTAGTCCAACTTTGCAGGCTATATCTGCTTAAACTGTGAAAGATATACAAAAATGTAATTGCATTTTATTTTTCGTGATTTCTTACAAAAATTACCAAAATTGAGGGTCGACAGGAAATCACGATATTCAAAGGACCATATTGACATCCTTTGATGAGCGGAATGTTTGTTTCTTTCTTTTTGTTTCATTAAACTACGCTTTGAGTTCAACAACTTTTACTTGGAACATTTTTCTTAATTTTTCCTAGTTTAAATGTTATAGCCGTTTGATGAACTTGAAATGGGACACCCTGTATGTATATATGTATATCTAATATTTTTTTTCATTTGTTTCTTACTTAAATTTTATCATAAAGTCAGGTTAGCCAAATTAGGCAACATCAGGTTTATGTTTTTCTCATGAAGAAGATTAATCAAAGAATTTTAATTAACAACAGCAAATCTGGTTTTTCAACAAGAACTCGTTAGAAAATATAAAACTAAGACGGCATCAGAATTAATAATAACTTATTTATTAATAAGCATGAATAAAAATCCATAAAATAATAACAAATGCTATAACACTTATTATTTTAATGCCAAAAAACGTTGATTTTTTTTTTAAGTATGTAAGAAAATAATCCGGGATTCAATAATTATCTCTTTATCAACTACTTCATACTGTGTAATTATGATGGATCATAAACCCTGTGACTGATGTACCGTGCTCAATCTATCAAAGTTAACTCATATCTCAACCTCGATCAACATCAATGCAAAAAGATGTTGATAGTCTGGTACGAACATGTACAAATGATCTTATACTTCAAACAATGGCATTCTTTTATTCTTTGATATCTAGCAACCGATAACATCTCCCTTCATCAAACAACCCTCGCAAATCATTCTTCTGATTGATTTTTTTTTTTTTTTTCTTTACAATGGAAATGATCTCTTATTACTTTTGTGGTGGATCAACAGGTATAGCTATTTTTGAATCCAGAGAAATAAACATCTTTCAAAAGTACAATGAAAGTAAGTTGCCACACTGTTTCTTACATACAGGGTGGGCCAAAACAAAACCACACTTTTTTGAACACTTATAGCTCAGCTTCTGTAATATATAGTGATATGGGGTTTTTGGGGTCTGAAAACTACATTCTTCTACTTTAAATTTGATATCTATAAGTTTAAAAATCACAGGGAAGTACTTGCCCCAAGTACTTTTTAGGGTTTTGTAGATGAGTAAGCATACCCATTATGTAATTATGATTTCTGGTCTTCGATCTCAAGAGTCCGGGTTCGATTCCCCGGGGGGTCACAATGTTTTTTATCAGTAATAAACCAATAAGGAATGCAAACTTTAAAAAAGCAAATATATATTTGTGTCCTACTCTTCAGCAGCTTTCATTTGATACCCCTCTTTGAAGGTAATTGGGAGAAGTCCCTCAGTGTTAAAACAAACATTCAAGATGGGTTAAGCACAATTTTGCCTGTCTACAAGTCAGGGCAATTCTCTAGCAAGTATTGAATTGTTTGCAAGGAGTGATGGGGCGGGGTAACATAAACGTCTACTTACATAAACGTCTTACATAAACGTGCAATTTAGCATTTGATCTTTAATATCTGGCAAAATTGTGCTTAACCCATCTTCAAGGTTTGTTATAACACTGAGAGACTTCTCTGACTTACTACAAAGAACCCCCTCCCCCCCTTTAACCATATGGTAATTTATTCTATCAAAACTATAATATCAGACAAGATCACTACCCGGACAACGACTTTTTGAAGACCCTATTTCAAACCGTCATTGCGTGGCTTTCTCCTAATCGTTTTTAAAGTTATAGATATGAAATTTAGAGTAGAAGAATGTAATTTTCAGACACCGCCCATATCTCTATCTACTACAGAAGCTGAGCTATGAGTGTTCAAAAAAGTGCGTTTTTTTGGCCCACCCTTGCACCCTGTATTTAATTTCTAATAACTTATTTTAATATTTTAATTGATAGTTAAGTTGAATGAAGCGAGCGTAAGCGAGATTCTTATACATTCAAAAAAAAATATTCATATATTGTCTGTCTGTCAGTAAAGTTTACGTGTCCGACGAAAACTTGGATAAACCTTACTTAAAGAAATTTTAGGACAGGAAAAGCTTGTAAAATATCATCAATTTAACGAGACCAACGACCAACACATTTCACCAATTCATTCTTTTAGTAAAACCAACAACAACAACAACGCTAAAAAGTGATGAAGATCGCTAAAAAGTGATGAAGATCGCTAAAAAGTGATGAAGATCGCTAAAAAGTGATGAAGATCGCTAAATCATTTCAAATCGGATCTAAACGTCTAAATGCAGAAAAAACGTTTCTACCAATATCTTACGTTCTGATAGTTCGATTATAATAAAACTTCATAATATGTATCATCTAAAATGAAATTGAAAAAGGTAAAATTTCAACTTGGTACATACAGAGGTTTTTGTGTAGTGAAGTGATACATTTTACTATAGTTTAAATACAGATGACCGGGGCTAAGGTTAGGGAATAGTTAAAAGGCACTCTCCTTCCCCATTGCACGGTTCTCTATTTTAATCTTCCTCTTTAACTATCGATCTAATAATGGTTAACTATTGTTTTTAAAAAAATATTTATTGCTTTACGCTCGTTTCCTCGTTTCAATGGCAGAGTCAAGTGATGCCTAGTTTTATAATATGGCAAGAAAAATATATGTTAATATAAAAGTTGCCATTTTCACCAGGTGATGCCTAGTTTCATAATGTGGCAGGAAAATGTAGATATGTTATATAAACTCTTAGTTGCCATTTCCACCAGGTGATGCCTAGTTTCATAATGTGGCAGGAAAAATGTATGTTATATTAACTCAGTTGCCATTTCCACCAGATGATGCCTACTTTCATAATGTATGTTATATAAACTCCATTTCCACCAGGTGATGCCTAGTTTCATAAATTAGCAGGAGAAATTAACATTATATAAACTCTTAGTTGCCATTTTCCCAAGCGAACTGCATTAGTCACTCACCTCTAAAGTATATAGGTAAGCTGGTTTTGGATGCATGAGATACGGCCACCAAGGCTTAACGTCAGAGACCCGGAGTTGCCCAATACACTTGGACGACGGCCATGTGACTGAAACACTTTCGTCATCAAGAAGATCAACTCTACAGGTGACATTATCTTCTGAGGTTAGACCACCGCCCCAGGTCACATTATAATATAGCACACCTGAAAACAATAATGATCATTGTGATTGTATAAGCATAATGATTTCTAAACTGATCCAAAACTTAGATGAAGAAGTATTTTAGCACATTTGAAATTAAGTTTGTGTACCTAATAATTCCTGTAAAATTAGCTTGTTTACTTAACTTGTAACTTTAACAAATATTAATGTTACAGTATTAATCATGTTTTTATAGTAGTATAGGAGTTAAATGTTACAGTTCAATAAATGACTATAATCACATGAAATCCTATAAAATACTATGTGGCCAAAAAAACCGCACTTTTTTAAACACTATAACTCAGCTTCTGTAATAGATAGAAATATGGAATTTCTAACTTTGCGGAATTTGAAAACTACATTCTTCTACTATAAATTTCATATGTTAACCATATAACCACACAAACTATTGGGTAAAAGCTATGCAATAACGGTTTGAATTAGGGTCTTAAAAAAGTCGATGTCCGGGTAGTTTTGAAAAAGTATTTAAAAAATGATTCGAAGTAAATGACAAAACAAAAACCAATGTAGATTTACTAGCTGTATGGTTCAATTTGTCCTCCCAGTTCATTTACGACAGCTTGCACTCTCCTTCTCCAGTGTAATATGGCCCCAACAATAGATTATTGACGCATATCATCCCATTATTTGCAAGGTGCGATGGGACGAGGTAACATCTTGGATAAAAGTGTCAAATGTGGTATTTGATCTTTTTGATTTCAGGCAACATTGTAGTTATATTATTTCAAGGTTTGTTATAACATAGAGGGACTTGTCTGACTTACGTACAAAGGAGCCAATCTGTTTGGAACATATAGCTTCCTCGTGTCCTATTATTGGGCTAATGCTCATATAAGATTTCATCTGTTTCGAATCCAATTTGGGGCACACTTAATTTTATTCAATATTAAAAAATATTCACGGATAAGTGATAAATGGTGAAATTAATATAGCACTATCTGTGGGCTATTTTCAACACACCATTCAAAATTTCTTCACAATCGGATAATTTTATTTTTTAACATATAGTTGATATTAAAATATGTTTGACCTACGCGAAATGAACCAATTGGTGAGTTGAAATTATTATAGGACAAAAAAATTGGCTAATTATTACCTACAATTCAAATTTAATTAAAATTGGACTAGCTGTTTTTTAGTTATATAGGGTGTCCCATTTCAAGTGGATCAAACGGCTATAACTTTTAAACTATAAAAAAAAAATCAGAAAAAAATGTTTCAGGTAATAGTTGCAGTACTTTAGGCGTAGTTTAATTAAATAAATAATAAAATGATTATATTACCCTATTAATCCTTTTAAGTTTGAAGGGAGGAATACTTTTTGTTGTTATTTTATTAAACTACGCTAATGGGTTAAGTACTACACCTTTTACCATCAGTGAAAATCAATGAGTGATTTAAGTTATTATGAAGAATACGAGGAGAATAATACGCCTTCCGAAATAATTAATTCGGCACAAAATACANAAAATTAAGAACAACAAAATTAAGTAGACAAAATTAAGAACAACAAAATTAAGTAGACAAAATTAAGAACAACAAAATTAAGTAGACAAAATTAAGAACAACAAAATTAAGTAGACAAAATTAAGAACAACAAAATTAAGTAGACAAAATTAAGAACAACAAAATTAAGTAGACAAAATTAAGAACAACAAAATTAAGTAGACAAAATTAAGAACAACAAAATTAAGTAGACAAAATTAAGAACAACAAAATTAAGTAGACAAAATTAAGAACAACAAAATTAAGTAGACAAAATTAAGAACAACAAAATTAAGTAGACAAAATTAAGAACAACAAAATTAAGTAGACAAAATTAAGAACAACAAAATTAAGTAGACAAAATTAAGAACAACAAAATTAAGTAGACAAAATTAAGAACAACAAAATTAAGTAGACAAAATTAAGAACAACAAAATTAAGTAGACAAAATTAAGAACAACAAAATTAAGTAGACAAAATTAAGAACAACAAAATTAAGTAGACAAAATTAAGAACAACAAAATTAAGTAGACAAAATTAAGAACAACAAAATTAAGTAGACAAAATTAAGAACAACAAAATTAAGTAGACAAAATTAAGAACAACAAAATTAAGTAGACAAAATTAAGAACAACAAAATTAAGTAGACAAAATTAAGAACAACAAAATTAAGTAGACAAAATTAAGAACAACAAAATTAAGTAGACAAAATTAAGAACAACAAAATTAAGTAGACAAAATTAAGAACAACAAAATTAAGTAGACAAAATTAAGAACAACAAAATTAAGTAGACAAAATTAAGAACAACAAAATTAAGTAGACAAAATTAAGAACAACAAAATTAAGTAGACAAAATTAAGAACAACAAAATTAAGTAGACAAAATTAAGAACAACAAAATTAAGTAGACAAAATTAAGAACAACAAAATTAAGTAGACAAAATTAAGAACAACAAAATTAAGTAGACAAAATTAAGAACAACAAAATTAAGTAGACAAAATTAAGAACAACAAAATTAAGTAGACAAAATTAAGAACAACAAAATTAAGTAGACAAAATTAAGAACAACAAAATTAAGTAGACAAAATTAAGAACAACAAAATTAAGTAGACAAAATTAAGAACAACAAAATTAAGTAGACAAAATTAAGAACAACAAAATTAAGTAGACAAAATTAAGAACAACAAAATTAAGTAGACAAAATTAAGAACAACAAAATTAAGTAGACAAAATTAAGAACAACAAAATTAAGTAGACAAAATTAAGAACAACAAAATTAAGTAGACAAAATTAAGAACAACAAAATTAAGTAGACAAAATTAAGAACAACAAAATTAAGTAGACAAAATTAAGAACAACAAAATTAAGTAGACAAAATTAAGAACAACAAAATTAAGTAGACAAAATTAAGAACAACAAAATTAAGTAGACAAAATTAAGAACAACAAAATTAAGTAGACAAAATTAAGAACAACAAAATTAAGTAGACAAAATTAAGAACAACAAAATTAAGTAGACAAAATTAAGAACAACAAAATTAAGTAGACAAAATTAAGAACAACAAAATTAAGTAGACAAAATTAAGAACAACAAAATTAAGTAGACAAAATTAAGAACAACAAAATTAAGTAGACAAAATTAAGAACAACAAAATTAAGTAGACAAAATTAAGAACAACAAAATTAAGTAGACAAAATTAAGAACAACAAAATTAAGTAGACAAAATTAAGAACAACAAAATTAAGTAGACAAAATTAAGAACAACAAAATTAAGTAGACAAAATTAAGAACAACAAAATTAAGTAGACAAAATTAAGAACAACAAAATTAAGTAGACAAAATTAAGAACAACAAAATTAAGTAGACAAAATTAAGAACAACAAAATTAAGTAGACAAAATTAAGAACAACAAAATTAAGTAGACAAAATTAAGAACAACAAAATTAAGTAGACAAAATTAAGAACAACAAAATTAAGTAGACAAAATTAAGAACAACAAAATTAAGTAGACAAAATTAAGAACAACAAAATTAAGTAGACAAAATTAAGAACAACAAAATTAAGTAGACAAAATTAAGAACAACAAAATTAAGTAGACAAAATTAAGAACAACAAAATTAAGTAGACAAAATTAAGAACAACAAAATTAAGTAGACAAAATTAAGAACAACAAAATTAAGTAGACAAAATTAAGAACAACAAAATTAAGTAGACAAAATTAAGAACAACAAAATTAAGTAGACAAAATTAAGAACAACAAAATTAAGTAGACAAAATTAAGAACAACAAAATTAAGTAGACAAAATTAAGAACAACAAAATTAAGTAGACAAAATTAAGAACAACAAAATTAAGTAGACAAAATTAAGAACAACAAAATTAAGTAGACAAAATTAAGAACAACAAAATTAAGTAGACAAAATTAAGAACAACAAAATTAAGTAGACAAAATTAAGAACAACAAAATTAAGTAGACAAAATTAAGAACAACAAAATTAAGTAGACAAAATTAAGAACAACAAAATTAAGTAGACAAAATTAAGAACAACAAAATTAAGTAGACAAAATTAAGAACAACAAAATTAAGTAGACAAAATTAAGAACAACAAAATTAAGTAGACAAAATTAAGAACAACAAAATTAAGTAGACAAAATTAAGAACAACAAAATTAAGTAGACAAAATTAAGAACAACAAAATTAAGTAGACAAAATTAAGAACAACAAAATTAAGTAGACAAAATTAAGAACAACAAAATTAAGTAGACAAAATTAAGAACAACAAAATTAAGTAGACAAAATTAAGAACAACAAAATTAAGTAGACAAAATTAAGAACAACAAAATTAAGTAGACAAAATTAAGAACAACAAAATTAAGTAGACAAAATTAAGAACAACAAAATTAAGTAGACAAAATTAAGAACAACAAAATTAAGTAGACAAAATTAAGAACAACAAAATTAAGTAGACAAAATTAAGAACAACAAAATTAAGTAGACAAAATTAAGAACAACAAAATTAAGTAGACAAAATTAAGAACAACAAAATTAAGTAGACAAAATTAAGAACAACAAAATTAAGTAGACAAAATTAAGAACAACAAAATTAAGTAGACAAAATTAAGAACAACAAAATTAAGTAGACAAAATTAAGAACAACAAAATTAAGTAGACAAAATTAAGAACAACAAAATTAAGTAGACAAAATTAAGAACAACAAAATTAAGTAGACAAAATTAAGAACAACAAAATTAAGTAGACAAAATTAAGAACAACAAAATTAAGTAGACAAAATTAAGAACAACAAAATTAAGTAGACAAAATTAAGAACAACAAAATTAAGTAGACAAAATTAAGAACAACAAAATTAAGTAGACAAAATTAAGAACAACAAAATTAAGTAGACAAAATTAAGAACAACAAAATTAAGTAGACAAAATTAAGAACAACAAAATTAAGTAGACAAAATTAAGAACAACAAAATTAAGTAGACAAAATTAAGAACAACAAAATTAAGTAGACAAAATTAAGAACAACAAAATTAAGTAGACAAAATTAAGAACAACAAAATTAAGTAGACAAAATTAAGAACAACAAAATTAAGTAGACAAAATTAAGAACAACAAAATTAAGTAGACAACAATCTACTTAATTTTTTTTTTGCATCCAAGCTTACCGAAGGTAACGGAAGCTATGTAATCGTTCCGAAAAACGAAAATTTTTTAGATCTCCGATTTCAAAAATTCCAAGGTAGGAGAAATCGGTTTCAAACATCAGGAGACATTTTTAGCTCCGTGCCTGTATGTCTGTCGTCTGTCGCTTAATTTGGGCGAACCAACTTATCTTAAAAACTACTCATCTGATTTTATTGAAATATGTATGGTAGATCATAATTTGCTCATCGTTGGTTTCATACAAGTTTCAACCTGCAGCACTTATTTGTTTCTCTTCCACATGCACACGAACATAAAACATATATTTATCTACCTCTACATCAAAGCACTAATTTGATTTTTTATGAAATTTGGATGGTTTGCCGAAAGTAGCTTGCAAATGGCTCCAGATAAATTAAACCGTTTGCATTCCTTCAATTTTACTACATTGATACTTTAATTAATGTAAAAAAAAAANACAATCGTAGATAAAGTATGGTATGCAACTCGTGCGAAAACGGCATTTTGCATTGCTCGTGTGGTTTTACTACCCTCGCTATCACTCGGGTGTAAACTCCACACTCGCATGCAAAATGCTACTTTCCACACTCGACGCGTAATGTACTATTACACAATAAACAATATAACAGTAAAGCAATATTATAATAATGTTATGTTAATATAAAAATAAAGTACACGTTAGAATGCGAGGAAGCTATGTGCCACACTAATTGGCAGTCTATTTTTGAATATTTTCCTGGTTATAAAGTTATAAACTTTGAGCCACTAGAAATGGGACAACCTGTACATATTTGATTCGAAAAAATAATGACCAACGGACAGACACGAGACTAAAAATGTACCCTGATGTCTCAAAACTGATATATTCCAGAAATATTATTGACATTTGAAATATAAAAATAAAATCATAATTTTTTTAGAATGATCACATTGCTTTCGTTACATTGGTTAACCACAAAAATTAAAATACAACCTGAACAGTTATCCAGTGAATGCATAAAACACGCATTCTCTTTTTATATACAGTACTCAATTTATTTTTATGATGTTAAAATGACAGATAAGTAATTTTTTTAAAGATAGAAATGGTTTATGAAAACATTAAAATCTCTCGACAGAATGATGACAGTTTGAAATGAAGTAATAGTTGAACTATGAACCATCATAATTACACAAAACAGTAAAAAAGTGAACCTGCAAACAGACGTGGAGTTTAAACTATACAAAAACATAGTATGTCTATGACCACTTTCATAAACAGACTTTACTATTATGACGAAATAGACAATGATTACTAAATTACTAGGTCTGATAAACCATTTGTGTATAAAGCTATTCTCTTCATATTACTCGCAGACATAATTTTTAACAAGCATTTTTTTTATAATTTAACCTGCGTTAATGAACTGTAAAGCATAATTATTACTAGCACTATGTCTATGCACTATGTCTCATTGAATCAAATCAAATAAACTTAATTTTTCCCCAAGGATATATAAATTGCAACAAAAGTGTTATCATAGATTTACATCTTATCAATTTCAAGGTGAAAGGTCAATTTAAACTCATTTATCAACAAGACAGTCCTGCGGGTGTTTTACCAGTTTTTTGCCTTCGGCTTAACTTGGAAAATTGCCATAATTATCAACATTTTCTTTCTTCTATTAACTTTTGTTTCTGTTTATTATTATTATTTTTTCAGCCTCCAGGATTGAAGGTTAGAATTGAAATAGACTGGTGTGGCACATAGCTTCCTCGCATAACTATTTATTGTTTTTACAAGCCATTATTGTCTAATTCGTTTAATTTTTTCCCCGTTTTGCTACCGAGCTTACCGAAGGTAACAGAAGAATTGTGTTCACTTTTGAGAACCAAAAATTTTTATGTCACCGATTTTAAAAATTCCAAGACAGAAATCCGTTTCAGACATCAGGGAACATTTTTGGTCTCGTGTCTGTCTGTCTGTCTGTCGGTCTGTGTGTCAGCGAATTTTGAAACGTCCGACGATAACTTGAGTAATTCTTGACCGATTTAGATGAAATTTGGTAGACATGTTCATTTTACC
>KZ653203.1:59641-71770 GCA_001010745.2 Gerris buenoi | reverse complement strand
CCCCCTCCATTTAACACACCCTAACACGCATTTCATGAGAGTCTGATTTCCTTGTTTTTTCTTTACTCCCTGTTCCACCCACCCGGGTGCAATGAGTAACTTCCCTCCCTGTATTCACTTTTTCTCCCTGCTGGAAGTAAAAGTTATTTTTTATTTTTTCAGTTCGTGGCGCTATGCTTGTTGATAAGCGGAGGTCTAGCAGCAAGGCTAGACAATTCTTACTTACCTCCAAGCACTGCTGGTAGTTCAGGAGGAGCTGGAGCAGGCATTTCTCCGCCCTTCGGACGACCAGGTATACCAATCATCACGAGTAACTAGGATTAGGTGTATATAATTATCAGGAATTACTACTTTCGTAGGAACTTTGTATAAATTGCTTATGTTGATTAAAACTTGGAATTGCCGAAGTCGATTTATATTAAAAATTAGTTTTTCGAAATTGAAAACAAATTNTCCAGGAGGTTCAGGAGGGTTCAGACCCGGTGGCTACCCAGCTGGGCCTGGAAGCCCTGGTGGCCCAGGAGGTCCAGGAGGTCCAGGAGGTTCAGGAGGGTTCAGACCCGGTGGCTACCCAGCTGGGCCTGGAAGCCCTGGTGGCCCAGGAGGTCCAGGAGGTCCAGGAGGTTCAGGAGGGTTCAGACCCGGTGGCTACCCAGCTGGGCCTGGAAGCCCTGGTGGCCCAGGAGGTCCAGGAGGTCCAGGAGGTTCAGGAGGGTTCAGACCCGGTGGCTACCCAGCTGGGCCTGGAAGCCCTGGTGGCCCAGGAGGTCCAGGAGGTCCAGGAGGTTCAGGAGGGTTCAGACCCGGTGGCTACCCAGCTGGGCCTGGAAGCCCTGGTGGCCCAGGAGGTCCAGGAGGTCCAGGAGGTTCAGGAGGGTTCAGACCCGGTGGCTACCCAGCTGGGCCTGGAAGCCCTGGTGGCCCAGGAGGTCCAGGAGGTCCAGGAGGTTCAGGAGGGTTCAGACCCGGTGGCTACCCAGCTGGGCCTGGAAGCCCTGGTGGCCCAGGAGGTCCAGGAGGTCCAGGAGGTTCAGGAGGGTTCAGACCCGGTGGCTACCCAGCTGGGCCTGGAAGCCCTGGTGGCCCAGGAGGTCCAGGAGGTCCAGGAGGTTCAGGAGGGTTCAGACCCGGTGGCTACCCAGCTGGGCCTGGAAGCCCTGGTGGCCCAGGAGGTCCAGGAGGTCCAGGAGGTTCAGGAGGGTTCAGACCCGGTGGCTACCCAGCTGGGCCTGGAAGCCCTGGTGGCCCAGGAGGTCCAGGAGGTCCAGGAGGTTCAGGAGGGTTCAGACCCGGTGGCTACCCAGCTGGGCCTGGAAGCCCTGGTGGCCCAGGAGGTCCAGGAGGTCCAGGAGGTTCAGGAGGGTTCAGACCCGGTGGCTACCCAGCTGGGCCTGGAAGCCCTGGTGGCCCAGGAGGTCCAGGAGGTCCAGGAGGTTCAGGAGGGTTCAGACCCGGTGGCTACCCAGCTGGGCCTGGAAGCCCTGGTGGCCCAGGAGGTCCAGGAGGTCCAGGAGGTTCAGGAGGGTTCAGACCCGGTGGCTACCCAGCTGGGCCTGGAAGCCCTGGTGGCCCAGGAGGTCCAGGAGGTCCAGGAGGTTCAGGAGGGTTCAGACCCGGTGGCTACCCAGCTGGGCCTGGAAGCCCTGGTGGCCCAGGAGGTCCAGGAGGTCCAGGAGGTTCAGGAGGGTTCAGACCCGGTGGCTACCCAGCTGGGCCTGGAAGCCCTGGTGGCCCAGGAGGTCCAGGAGGTCCAGGAGGTTCAGGAGGGTTCAGACCCGGTGGCTACCCAGCTGGGCCTGGAAGCCCTGGTGGCCCAGGAGGTCCAGGAGGTCCAGGAGGTTCAGGAGGGTTCAGACCCGGTGGCTACCCAGCTGGGCCTGGAAGCCCTGGTGGCCCAGGAGGTCCAGGAGGTCCAGGAGGTTCAGGAGGGTTCAGACCCGGTGGCTACCCAGCTGGGCCTGGAAGCCCTGGTGGCCCAGGAGGTCCAGGAGGTCCAGGAGGTTCAGGAGGGTTCAGACCCGGTGGCTACCCAGCTGGGCCTGGAAGCCCTGGTGGCCCAGGAGGTCCAGGAGGTCCAGGAGGTTCAGGAGGGTTCAGACCCGGTGGCTACCCAGCTGGGCCTGGAAGCCCTGGTGGCCCAGGAGGTCCAGGAGGTCCAGGAGGTTCAGGAGGGTTCAGACCCGGTGGCTACCCAGCTGGGCCTGGAAGCCCTGGTGGCCCAGGAGGTCCAGGAGGTCCAGGAGGTTCAGGAGGGTTCAGACCCGGTGGCTACCCAGCTGGGCCTGGAAGCCCTGGTGGCCCAGGAGGTCCAGGAGGTCCAGGAGGTTCAGGAGGGTTCAGACCCGGTGGCTACCCAGCTGGGCCTGGAAGCCCTGGTGGCCCAGGAGGTCCAGGAGGTCCAGGAGGTTCAGGAGGGTTCAGACCCGGTGGCTACCCAGCTGGGCCTGGAAGCCCTGGTGGCCCAGGAGGTCCAGGAGGTCCAGGAGGTTCAGGAGGGTTCAGACCCGGTGGCTACCCAGCTGGGCCTGGAAGCCCTGGTGGCCCAGGAGGTCCAGGAGGTCCAGGAGGTTCAGGAGGGTTCAGACCCGGTGGCTACCCAGCTGGGCCTGGAAGCCCTGGTGGCCCAGGAGGTCCAGGAGGTCCAGGAGGTTCAGGAGGGTTCAGACCCGGTGGCTACCCAGCTGGGCCTGGAAGCCCTGGTGGCCCAGGAGGTCCAGGAGGTCCAGGAGGTTCAGGAGGGTTCAGACCCGGTGGCTACCCAGCTGGGCCTGGAAGCCCTGGTGGCCCAGGAGGTCCAGGAGGTCCAGGAGGTTCAGGAGGGTTCAGACCCGGTGGCTACCCAGCTGGGCCTGGAAGCCCTGGTGGCCCAGGAGGTCCAGGAGGTCCAGGAGGTTCAGGAGGGTTCAGACCCGGTGGCTACCCAGCTGGGCCTGGAAGCCCTGGTGGCCCAGGAGGTCCAGGAGGTCCAGGAGGTTCAGGAGGGTTCAGACCCGGTGGCTACCCAGCTGGGCCTGGAAGCCCTGGTGGCCCAGGAGGTCCAGGAGGTCCAGGAGGTTCAGGAGGGTTCAGACCAGGTGGCTACCCAGCTGGGCCTGGAAGCCCTGGTGGCCCAGGAGGTCCAGGAGGTCCAGGAGGTTCAGGAGGGTTCAGACCAGGTGGCTACCCAGCTGGGCCTGGAAGCCCTGGTGGTCCAGGAGGCCCAGGAGGTCCCGGAGGTTCAGGAACAATATTCTCACCAGATCAAGGTTATAGTTACCCAAGACCTGGAAAATAAGCCCAAAAAGACTTAACCTGAAATATTAAGTTCAATTAAAGTGATAAACATTCCCTTTTTAAAAAGTTACCATGACAAATTTGTCATTGAATGTATATAGAGTATGAGTAAAATTATAATTCCAATTGTAAATATTTCACCTAAATCGAGTCAAATAAACCTTTTTGTACGGTCTTTTAAAATATTCAATTCTTATGTGTTTCCCTAAAACTATATTGCGACAGCTTCTAAATCCGCTTCCAACGCTGAATGCTGAGAATAGAACCGGCAGGGGTAGCTATAAGTCTTAATTGTATATCTGGATTTTAAATGATTTGAAAGATCCAAAATTTTTTGAAATAAACTGTCAAATCGTTATATGACAATAATAGTTTACTTCTGACACGAAAAACACATTATTCAAGGACACATAGCACAAAGATGAATTGGTACTAACACAAATTTATTTATTTATTTATTTTGATTTCTGTATTCTTTACCTAAATTGTTTTTATGTGCAAGATTTGGGGAAGATTGAAAGTCAGGAAGTTGTTCATAATTGGGGTAATAGGTGTGCGATGATACTTACAAAGCAAAGTAATAAAATACTGGTAAAAAATAAAAACAGTTAACTAATTATTTAACTGCTATATTTTTTTTATTAGTCCCATCATGTAATTATAATGTATTTCTTTTTATTTTGTTCTTATTAGGTGGTCCAGGTTTCCCAGGTAGACCTGGTGGGCCAGGATTTCCAGGAGGACCCGGCGGACCAGGGTTTCCAGGAGGACCAGGCTTCCCTGGTCGTCCTGGGGGCCAAGGCCGTCCTGGTTCTCCAGGATATCCCGGAGCCCCTGGCGCTCCTGGTTTCCCTGGTGCTCCCGGAGGCCCTGGTTTCCCAGGTGGTCCTGGTGGTGCTGGTTTTCCTGGTGGTCCTGGTGGTCCTGGCGGCCCAGGTGGTCGTCCTGGTTATCCTGGAGTTGGGGGTCCCGGAGGTGGTTCAGGACAACCTACTGGACCTTTTATTCCTATCATATCCCAGACTAACAACCCTAACCAAGGCGACGGTTCTTACTCTTGGAGGTAACTACAATTTTGTTTTATTTATCGCAAGTTTTATTCTGAATTAACTTATTTTCCTAATAATCCATGTATAAAAATATTACTATACTGAATTAATAATAATAATACATATAATTTGTTTAAGTTTATAGGTATGATATCGATTCTATAAAAATAATTTATCCGTCTGTGTTAATTTTAGCTTCGAGTCTGGTAACGGTATCCAAGCTCAAGAAGACGGCTATCAGAAGAATGAAGGTCAAACCGCTCAGGGCTCTTTCTCATACACTAGTCCCGAAGGCCAGCCTATCCAGCTCCAATATACTGCTGATGAAAACGGTTTCAACCCACAAGGTAGCCACCTTCCTACACCTCCTCCCATCCCTCCAGAGATCCTCGAAGCGTTAGAAAAGAATGCTGCCGATGAAGCCGCTGGTATTTTTGACAACGGTATCTACACTCCTGATGGAAGCGGACAGTACACTCCCGATGGGAGTGGACAGTACAGACCCGACGGTAGTGGACAGTACAGGCCCGACGGTAGTGGACAGTACAGGCCCGACGGTAGTGGGCAATACAGGCCAGGTGGTCCTGGAGGCCCTGGTGGTGCAGGAGGTCCAGGAGGTTCAGGAGGGTTCAGACCCGGTGGCTACCCAGCTGGGCCTGGAAGCCCTGGTGGCCCAGGAGGTCCAGGAGGTCCAGGAGGTTCAGGAGGGTTCAGACCAGGTGGCTACCCAGCTGGGCCTGGAAGCCCTGGTGGCCCAGGAGGTCCAGGAGGTCCAGGAGGTTCAGGAGGGTTCAGACCAGGTGGCTACCCAGCTGGGCCTGGAAGCCCTGGTGGCCCAGGAGGTCCAGGAGGTCCAGGAGGTTCAGGAGGGTTCAGACCAGGTGGCTACCCAGCTGGGCCTGGAAGCCCTGGTGGCCCAGGAGGTCCAGGAGGTCCAGGAGGTTCAGGAGGGTTCAGACCAGGTGGCTACCCAGCTGGGCCTGGAAGCCCTGGTGGCCCAGGAGGTCCAGGAGGTCCAGGAGGTTCAGGAGGGTTCAGACCAGGTGGCTACCCAGCTGGGCCTGGAAGCCCTGGTGGCCCAGGAGGTCCAGGAGGTCCAGGAGGTTCAGGAGGGTTCAGACCAGGTGGCTACCCAGCTGGGCCTGGAAGCCCTGGTGGCCCAGGAGGTCCAGGAGGTCCAGGAGGTTCAGGAGGGTTCAGACCAGGTGGCTACCCAGCTGGGCCTGGAAGCCCTGGTGGCCCAGGAGGTCCAGGAGGTCCAGGAGGTTCAGGAGGGTTCAGACCAGGTGGCTACCCAGCTGGGCCTGGAAGCCCTGGTGGCCCAGGAGGTCCAGGAGGTCCAGGAGGTTCAGGAGGGTTCAGACCAGGTGGCTACCCAGCTGGGCCTGGAAGCCCTGGTGGCCCAGGAGGTCCAGGAGGTCCAGGAGGTTCAGGAGGGTTCAGACCAGGTGGCTACCCAGCTGGGCCTGGAAGCCCTGGTGGCCCAGGAGGTCCAGGAGGTCCAGGAGGTTCAGGAGGGTTCAGACCAGGTGGCTACCCAGCTGGGCCTGGAAGCCCTGGTGGCCCAGGAGGTCCAGGAGGTCCAGGAGGTTCAGGAGGGTTCAGACCAGGTGGCTACCCAGCTGGGCCTGGAAGCCCTGGTGGCCCAGGAGGTCCAGGAGGTCCAGGAGGTTCAGGAGGGTTCAGACCAGGTGGCTACCCAGCTGGGCCTGGAAGCCCTGGTGGCCCAGGAGGTCCAGGAGGTCCAGGAGGTTCAGGAGGGTTCAGACCAGGTGGCTACCCAGCTGGGCCTGGAAGCCCTGGTGGCCCAGGAGGTCCAGGAGGTCCAGGAGGTTCAGGAGGGTTCAGACCAGGTGGCTACCCAGCTGGGCCTGGAAGCCCTGGTGGCCCAGGAGGTCCAGGAGGTCCAGGAGGTTCAGGAGGGTTCAGACCAGGTGGCTACCCAGCTGGGCCTGGAAGCCCTGGTGGCCCAGGAGGTCCAGGAGGTCCAGGAGGTTCAGGAGGGTTCAGACCAGGTGGCTACCCAGCTGGGCCTGGAAGCCCTGGTGGCCCAGGAGGTCCAGGAGGTCCAGGAGGTTCAGGAGGGTTCAGACCAGGTGGCTACCCAGCTGGGCCTGGAAGCCCTGGTGGCCCAGGAGGTCCAGGAGGTCCAGGAGGTTCAGGAGGGTTCAGACCAGGTGGCTACCCAGCTGGGCCTGGAAGCCCTGGTGGCCCAGGAGGTCCAGGAGGTCCAGGAGGTTCAGGAGGGTTCAGACCAGGTGGCTACCCAGCTGGGCCTGGAAGCCCTGGTGGCCCAGGAGGTCCAGGAGGTCCAGGAGGTTCAGGAGGGTTCAGACCAGGTGGCTACCCAGCTGGGCCTGGAAGCCCTGGTGGCCCAGGAGGTCCAGGAGGTCCAGGAGGTTCAGGAGGGTTCAGACCAGGTGGCTACCCAGCTGGGCCTGGAAGCCCTGGTGGCCCAGGAGGTCCAGGAGGTCCAGGAGGTTCAGGAGGGTTCAGACCAGGTGGCTACCCAGCTGGGCCTGGAAGCCCTGGTGGCCCAGGAGGTCCAGGAGGTCCAGGAGGTTCAGGAGGGTTCAGACCAGGTGGCTACCCAGCTGGGCCTGGAAGCCCTGGTGGCCCAGGAGGTCCAGGAGGTCCAGGAGGTTCAGGAGGGTTCAGACCAGGTGGCTACCCAGCTGGGCCTGGAAGCCCTGGTGGCCCAGGAGGTCCAGGAGGTCCAGGAGGTTCAGGAGGGTTCAGACCAGGTGGCTACCCAGCTGGGCCTGGAAGCCCTGGTGGCCCAGGAGGTCCAGGAGGTCCAGGAGGTTCAGGAGGGTTCAGACCAGGTGGCTACCCAGCTGGGCCTGGAAGCCCTGGTGGCCCAGGAGGTCCAGGAGGTCCAGGAGGTTCAGGAGGGTTCAGACCAGGTGGCTACCCAGCTGGGCCTGGAAGCCCTGGTGGCCCAGGAGGTCCAGGAGGTCCAGGAGGTTCAGGAGGGTTCAGACCAGGTGGCTACCCAGCTGGGCCTGGAAGCCCTGGTGGCCCAGGAGGTCCAGGAGGTCCAGGAGGTTCAGGAGGGTTCAGACCAGGTGGCTACCCAGCTGGGCCTGGAAGCCCTGGTGGCCCAGGAGGTCCAGGAGGTCCAGGAGGTTCAGGAGGGTTCAGACCAGGTGGCTACCCAGCTGGGCCTGGAAGCCCTGGTGGCCCAGGAGGTCCAGGAGGTCCAGGAGGTTCAGGAGGGTTCAGACCAGGTGGCTACCCAGCTGGGCCTGGAAGCCCTGGTGGCCCAGGAGGTCCAGGAGGTCCAGGAGGTTCAGGAGGGTTCAGACCAGGTGGCTACCCAGCTGGGCCTGGAAGCCCTGGTGGCCCAGGAGGTCCAGGAGGTCCAGGAGGTTCAGGAGGGTTCAGACCAGGTGGCTACCCAGCTGGGCCTGGAAGCCCTGGTGGCCCAGGAGGTCCAGGAGGTCCAGGAGGTTCAGGAGGGTTCAGACCAGGTGGCTACCCAGCTGGGCCTGGAAGCCCTGGTGGCCCAGGAGGTCCAGGAGGTCCAGGAGGTTCAGGAGGGTTCAGACCAGGTGGCTACCCAGCTGGGCCTGGAAGCCCTGGTGGCCCAGGAGGTCCAGGAGGTCCAGGAGGTTCAGGAGGGTTCAGACCAGGTGGCTACCCAGCTGGGCCTGGAAGCCCTGGTGGCCCAGGAGGTCCAGGAGGTCCAGGAGGTTCAGGAGGGTTCAGACCAGGTGGCTACCCAGCTGGGCCTGGAAGCCCTGGTGGCCCAGGAGGTCCAGGAGGTCCAGGAGGTTCAGGAGGGTTCAGACCAGGTGGCTACCCAGCTGGGCCTGGAAGCCCTGGTGGCCCAGGAGGTCCAGGAGGTCCAGGAGGTTCAGGAGGGTTCAGACCAGGTGGCTACCCAGCTGGGCCTGGAAGCCCTGGTGGCCCAGGAGGTCCAGGAGGTCCAGGAGGTTCAGGAGGGTTCAGACCAGGTGGCTACCCAGCTGGGCCTGGAAGCCCTGGTGGCCCAGGAGGTCCAGGAGGTCCAGGAGGTTCAGGAGGGTTCAGACCAGGTGGCTACCCAGCTGGGCCTGGAAGCCCTGGTGGCCCAGGAGGTCCAGGAGGTCCAGGAGGTTCAGGAGGGTTCAGACCAGGTGGCTACCCAGCTGGGCCTGGAAGCCCTGGTGGCCCAGGAGGTCCAGGAGGTCCAGGAGGTTCAGGAGGGTTCAGACCAGGTGGCTACCCAGCTGGGCCTGGAAGCCCTGGTGGCCCAGGAGGTCCAGGAGGTCCAGGAGGTTCAGGAGGGTTCAGACCAGGTGGCTACCCAGCTGGGCCTGGAAGCCCTGGTGGCCCAGGAGGTCCAGGAGGTCCAGGAGGTTCAGGAGGGTTCAGACCAGGTGGCTACCCAGCTGGGCCTGGAAGCCCTGGTGGCCCAGGAGGTCCAGGAGGTCCAGGAGGTTCAGGAGGGTTCAGACCAGGTGGCTACCCAGCTGGGCCTGGAAGCCCTGGTGGCCCAGGAGGTCCAGGAGGTCCAGGAGGTTCAGGAGGGTTCAGACCAGGTGGCTACCCAGCTGGGCCTGGAAGCCCTGGTGGCCCAGGAGGTCCAGGAGGTCCAGGANTTTTTTTATTTTTTTAATCTTTTCTTACCGTTTTTGTGATTTTATATTTTATTTTTGTTATTAGCTTTTATTCATTCTCTTGTAATTTCGGTTTGGTTGCATGTTAATAATTTTTTACGCTTAATGTTTGTTCATAGGCACTGATGATGGCTTTATAAAAGCCGAAAGCTGCTTTGATAAATAAACAAGTATTCCGTGGAGAGACTGTGTCTTTTTATTTATTAATGATACACAAGGTCGAAAAAGCAGTGTCGCCATCCTGATTTCAACAACTTCATTACATTAGCCATTTATTTTCTACTATTTAGAAAATAATTAAGTTGGCAATCCTTACTTTTTCGCCCTACTTTACTTTTTCGCCCTATTTTTGAATTCAGGGGTGAAATGAAAAGACCTGCTTTAGTCCCCCTAAACTAATTCAAAATAATAAATTTTTTTCCCAACTGGAGATAAAAACATATTTTCATCCATTGCACAGTTTTCATTAATTAGTATAATAAATATCAATAATTATTAGCACTTTTAATAGCAGATTATATAAGAGATTCAATATTAAAAACAAATAAGAATTGCAATTAAACTTAAATAGAAGGTTATATAGATGGAGGTGATAAACAATGATATACAAGGTCGAAAAAGCAGTGTCGCCAACCTGATTTTAACAACTTCATAACATTAGCCATTCATTTTCTACTATTTATAGAATAATAAAGTTCACAATTCTTACTTGTTCACCCAACTTTTATTTTTTTCCCCTACTTTTGAGTCCAAGAAAGAAAAGACTTAGTCCCTCTATACTAATCCAAAATCATATTTTTTTCTCCATACACGAGATAAAATCAATTTAAGTTTATATTATGTTACAAAATATAGCACATTCACTGTAGTTACTGAATATAAATGTGGTTTTCAGCATAAATTTAACCCACTGAGGGGTCTAAATATCGCAAATAAAAAACCTGAACTACTTGTTATTAAAATTATTTGGGTAGAATCACCAAATTTATTGTACTAGTAGAGAGATGAGTCAAAGGTCAGGGTCAGTTGCATAATGCCTATACATTGGTAAAGTGGGACAGTAAGACAGATGTTGAATTGCAATGTGGATAGTTCCCCTCCATCTCCTCTGCAGCATCCTTCAGTCAAGTATTCCTATATAAACAACCAAAACTTAAGATTCTTCAATAACTCAGTACTTAGTTCATTGTGTTTTTAAAAACATCATATCAGGATTTTTTATTTTTTATTTTATAAACTAGACCAAAAAAAGAGTTAAAAAGATTTTGACAACATCTACGAAAAAATACTTAATTATTATGAGACCTGTAAGTATTATACATAAATATAATTTTTTTCTTAACGTGAAAAACATCGTTATGTAAATAAATATTGTTGTAATATATTGACAGATAATTTTTTTTTTCATTTTAAAGGCTTTTAAGGCCCCTTGAGTCTATTATAATGTTTTGTTTTTTTTTTTTTTTTTTAAGGGGTTAATTGTTTTAACTATAAAATTATAAATATTAGTCCATTTAAATACAATTAATCTTACTCTAATAGGAAATAAGTTTATTAAAATATTGTTTGCTATATTTAACTTTTAATAAAAAATATGTTTTGGGAACCTACAGCCTATAAGATTAGAGTTGGCACAATCAAAAGGCGGGAAAATTTTGAGGGAAACGATTTTATTGGACCCCCATGTTGAATGCAACTTCAGAAAAAAATGCTCTACTCTACCCCTGTTCCACAAAAAAATGTAACATGGCAACACCGATTTTCCCTTTTTATAACCCTAAAACTACCTCCACGTTTGTTGTTTCCCGCCTTCGATTGTGCCAACTCTAATCTTATAGACTGTAATGCCCACAAAGGATGCCACAGCGAAAGCTGATTTGTTTAAATTTTATATATAATATAATCTATATCCATAGTAATATAAGCTACAATCTTGGCCGTGCTTGCGTAAGAAACCATACGCATTAATTTATAAAAAAAATATGAATAATAATCCTGTCCAGTATTCNTGTCACGTAGATAGCAGTATCTTCCAAGAAACTGAAGGGTGATCCAAGGTACATTACGATCAAGGTACAACAGTCTCCCTTAATTATTAGCACTTTTAATAGCAGATATAAGAGATTCAATATTAAAAACAAATAAGAATTGCAATTAAACTTAAATAAAAGGTTGTTTAGATGCAGGTCATAAACAATGATACACAACTTGAGAAGTAAGAGCGTTGATGGAGGTCATCTTAATAAATAAAAAGACACAGTCTCTCCACGGAATACTTGTCCATGCCTTTTGCGTCTTTTGACCATGCCATTAGACCCCGAGGCTTACGATAAGGAAGTTGCCACAATAAGGACTATAGCCTGTAACAATGGATATGATAGCAAGTTAATAGACAAGTACAAAGTACAAAAAGAAACCTTATATAACGGTTCTGTCTGTCCGTCCGTTGGCTTGTTTCAACTCATAAACTACTATAGCTAGAAACATGAAATTTGGCACACAGGTACATCTCGGAAATTTAGACAACTGGACAAATTTTAGACTATTTACACTTAATATTTTCAAGATTTTTTTTTTTTTTTTGACCCTTACTAAGGCCATCTTCAGTCATTTATTCATTATGAAGTCATTTTTCAGGTGGTATTTAAATGTTACTATATTCATGAGAGATGTCAAAAATTAGTCATTATGATTTAAAAATTATTTTTGAAAATATAATTGGTCAACTAACACCATTACATATTAAAATAGTCCAAGAATTAGTGTGACACATTGCTTTCTCGCGTCCTATTTCGTATATTTTAATGAATTTACGCTTTTACAACCCAATACTGTCTTTTAATCCCCCACGATTTTTTAATCTGTCAAAAATGTCTAAATTTTTTTATATGAATAAAAGTATGTACATATCAAATTTGAAATGTGAGATGGTTGAAATTAATTTTGGGCTATCTGAGGACTACTTTTAACAAACCATCTAAATATATAAGTACTTTTGAAGATCTAGGAGTAAATAAAAGTTTGTTTTTTTTTTGTTTTTTTTTGGGCATGTGGAAGAGAAAGAAATTAGCGTATACACTTGACACTTATATGGGATCAACAATGGGCAAATTATGACCTACCATCTAAATTTCATTAAAATCGGAAGAGGTTTTTTTTTTTTTTTTTTTTTTTTTTTTTTTTTTTTTTTTTTTTTTTTTTTT
>KZ653202.1:42096-91223 GCA_001010745.2 Gerris buenoi | reverse complement strand
GAGAGATAGAGAGAGGGAGGGAGAGAGAGAGAGAGGGAGAGAGAGAGAGAGAGAGAGATAATAGGAAATAACAGTAGATGAGATAGGCCTGGAACCAGAGGAAAGGAGCTAAGTTAAGGAGATAATATATCTTGAAGTAGATTCGTCTGGATTTATTAGGCTAACTCAATAAATCCTCGAGTTCAGTCTATCGCCTGCCTCGTAAATCCCTAAGCTTTAACCATTGATCACTAGGCTCAACAACTATTGTAGTTCCAATGGAATATTCAACTGCTCACTTGCAATTAAAAATGGGTGTTTGAAGGTAAGTGGGAAGAGTCCCTCAGTGTTATAACAAACATTGAATATGTGTTAGGCACAATATTGCCTAAAGTCTGGGCAATTCTCTTGCAAGTATTGAATTGTTTGTAAGGAGCGATGGGACGAGGTAACTTGCATAATCGTGTAATTTAGCATTTGATCTTTAATTTCGGGNCACCTCCTGAAGTTTGTAACATTTATCGTGAATCACCCTCTATATATATATACAGGGTGTCCCAGCTAATATGGAACAGCAAAATATCTCCGGAACCATGATAGATAGAAAGATGGGGTTTTCAGGGTTCGATAAAGGCTAAAAGGGCGCTTCTAGAACATATGCTGAACATTTTCTGTGTGCAGCAAAATAGGAAGCCATATTTTTAAGACTGGATTTAGATTCTATGGCTAAAAAAAAGACTTTTTTACTCTTGGAAATTTTTCGCTCCGACCATTAGTTTGCCATCTGGAGAGCCCTGAATGTGTCAAAATTGAAACTTTAAGTCCTTTTTACAGCTAAACTAATGGATTTAGGAAGAAAAATCAGAAAACAAAAAATTCTTATTTTTAGCCATAGAATGCAAATCCATTCTTAAAAAGATGCATTATTGATGTTTTTTTNCTAATCTGTTTTGCAGTCTTGTGGTCTGAATTATGTCGGTTAGTTTTGTCTAAGTTCGTCCGTATTTTATGTAAGATGTTCACTGAGGTGTGTCTAGCGTGTGTCTGTTGGTCAAGTGGTAGTTTGTTTATAGCGATTTCTGTGTCAACTGTTAGTCGTTCCATGTCTTGGTCAATGTTAGTGTTGCATAAGTTATGTTTAAGTCCTTTATCTAGTAATTTAAGTTCGTAAGCCGTGAATTTAGTGTTAGTAAGGTTAACTGTCCGTGGGTGAAAGTTGGTTGGTCGGTCTTGTTTAGTATTTGTGTCAATAAGTTTGTTGAGTTTGTTCCTAAGTTTGTCATTTTTCGTCTTCATTTGTCTGTCTATATCTTTTTTCATGTTGTCGCAGTAACTAATGTAGTTGTCAGTACCTAATATGTAATAGCTATTTGTAAGTGAGTTCGCATAACTCGTAAGTTAAGTCTGTCTTTCTTAATGTATAGTGATTTAATTTCATTTTTAATACGTGAAGTCTGCGCCTAAAGTCGGGTGCGTCGTGCGGCGAAAGAAGTTTGTTTAAAAAGACAGCGTAAGTTGGAATTACTTGATTAGATAGGCATTGTTTATTGAACCGAAATGGTAAGATGGAGTTTAAAAGAGAGATAAGAAAAATTTCGGCATAAATCACACATTTTCAGTACTTAAACCACCAACCAACAAACGTAAACGAGACGACACATCTTTAACGTACACGCCAAGTAAAAGACCTAGGTTAGACTGAACTTTTTTAACACCCAACTCTTTTTCATCAATCTCTCAACTGTTTCTCTTATTATTCTTCACNTATATATATATATAAAATAAGTCCAACCAAAATATTAGTACCCGTCCACTAGACGGACGCATGTTGACCGTAGGTCAGCCGAGACCGGCTAGTAATCGAATAAAACTATTAACATTGCAGAATCCGCTACCAAGTAGTGCGACCTCACCTTATATTTTTTTTTCTCTCAAGTTGTTGATTAAATTAAATCTTATTTTTGCTAATTACAGGCTTAAAATGTTATGATAAAACGCAGAAATGTCCATGCCCACGTTGAAAACTTCCATTTGTCCCTGGTGTCCTAGTCTTCTTCTATCTTCGTGCTCTGTCCTCTTTAATAATATCCCTTCACATTACCCAATCATCTTATTTCTACCAAACCTTATTGAGCCTTTATGTTACTGTTTAATAGATTTTTGAATCTATGTTATGATCTGTAATAGGACCACAAGTTTGATTATTATTCCATAAATAATTAGTCAATTAAATAATTGGCAAGCATTAGTACAATTACTCCTCTCTAGGAGACAAAATTAATTTATTGAACTCAGGATGCCTCAGATTTTAACAGATGGAATAGATGCATGAATAAAATAAGAAAATGGCCACCAACTAGACCACTCTCTTAGGACTACGACGGCACACACACAGCTGCATCCCTTATCTTCCTAGTACAAGCCCTTTCCCCTCCAATTTCCCATTGCTAGCCAGTTAAGCCAGGATTGCCAACAGAGCTGAGGATGCCAAGGGCATGATATATGAACTTGGTGGTTCCCCTCAAATATTACCTGGGTCTTATTCCAAGAAGACACCTTGGTTGGGAGTTCTGTAAATTGTAGATGGGTTGGCTCACTGGCTACTGGTGAAGGTGTTCATAGTAGCTCTCATTACTGTTTTAATTCTTCAGTTTATCATTACCCAAAATAAACTATAGTTGCTGATAAATAAAAATTACTTTATTTTTTCATAGCTGTCGATATTCTTATTTTTAATTTATTATTTTATAATCTATAAACATCAATAACCTCTGTCAACTAACTACAATATATATCATAAGGAGATAACCATAAAACATAAGAGATTAAGAAATAATTCTAAATTATTTCCTTGAGCTGAGGATTTTCTTTTATTTATTAAACTGTTTACATCATATACTTTATTTGATTATATTTCCTGACTTTAAAGCCAGACCAATTATTATAAGTTATTGTCGTTTGGCTTTAATCAATTTACTGTCCACAAAACCTTCACAGTACTATATAAATTCATTCAATTCAAAGAGATTTTTCTTTTAGAGTAATGTAGTAAGAGTCTTTCTATACTTAAAGGACACTTGTGAGCGTGCCTTTTCTAGCTGTTATTAGCTGCTTTTATTGTTAAAGAAGTTGTTATTCAAGCTTAGTTTTAGCAAACTTATTTCAAAGATTATTCTGCATTATCTACCATTTAAACTTAATGTACTTTACTAAAAACTATTTGTAAACCAAAACACTATTGCTGTTCCTTGCGCTCACGCTCACTCCATACAAAAAATAACTCCAATGAGAAGAACAAGAATAACGAATCAAAATTCCTAACATTTGAAGTCATATTAGTGAAATTATACTTGAATAAAACTTTATTGTAAGGTTAAATAAAAAACGTGTCTGTAAAGAATATCAACTAATTTAGTGTACAAAATCGAAGTCAAGCACGCAATATAAAAATAAATGGTTTCGGAGAGTTGTAAAAACAAAAAAAAAATTCAATTTTTTTTAAAAGTTAGTATTGTATGTTAAAGAAAGGGAATATATTATTCAAAGATTCTTGAGGTTATCTTACAGAGAAATGTCGAGGTCATTAACTCAGAACAAAGTTTCTTATTTTCTAACCATTGTGAAAGGCACATCCACTTTTCTTGTTCTTCCACCCTTCATGTTTTTTTCGCTTTGCCACACCTCCAGGGGAATTAATTTGTTAGAGCGCTTTCGAACGTGAAAAACAGAATGTCTTTCTTACGTAGACTTCTCTGTAGATTGAGAATTTTCGAGAGAAATATAAAATGGGAATTGTCACATTCTTCTTAAAATAATACACACTATATTCATCGAATAATAGGTGTAAGAAATAAGATTTCTTATTCTTTGTCGACCTTTTTTTCATATAGATAAGAATCTAAAAAAAGAAATATGGTAAGCTTTTTCTCCTTTTAAAAAATTGAAGATAACAAGACTTCAAATAAAAAAAAAAAAAAAGGTTTAACAAGAGAAGAGGACAAGAAAGCGTTGGATTTATTTTGTTTTAGGTGTAAAGAAATAGAATAGAAAAAGTCCCCCTAGACAAAGATTCATTTCCCTACCTAACAGAAAAAAGGATGATTTGAGAATAAAAGTAGGGAAAAGAATAAAGGGTAAAATAATTCAAATGGATTTGTGTGCGATCAGGAGCTGATTGATGTGACGGTGAATTACGGCAACACTAACGCTTCCTAGCGGAATGTAAACGAAGCTTCTGAAAATGACTCGGTCCGATACGTTTTCAGTAGCCGAATATTCGTCTGGTGACAACAGATGTGTCGCTTGTTCTAGTGTTAGTTCTTCTTCCACGGTTCTAGACGTCTGATATTTTCTTCTGTCTTCCCATCGGTTTCTTTAAAGAAAAGAAGAGATAGAAGATTGTACGTGAGGTGAACGCACAACTATTCCCTTGCTTTCGTTCTACCCAATATCGTAGCGGATCCGTTGCCTCCCCCCTCCCCATTTTTTTCTTGTACCCTAGTTTTCAACCTTTAGACAAAGTCTGACACTCCAATCTCACCCTTAAACCTCCCTTCTTTCTTAACTTACTTTTTTGAACTTTTTTCTTTATTCCTATAGCCTTCCGAAAAATGTTATAACAGTGTTTTCCTGGGGAGTGCCCGTTCCTTAATATATCTTTAATGAAACTCTATAGTCCACGCGTGGTAGACTTCACCCCTTTTCATTCTTCGACCTTTCAACAGAGGTTAAAAGTTTTAAGGAAAATTTTCCATCCAGATTTTTACCGACACCCAACTTTTAGAAAGTGTAGTAAAGTGCTGAAAGTAACACTCAACAATATCCTCGTAAATTTCGATAATTTGAAGCATAAAGAGAATTTTTAGTTCTTTGAAAGTTTAAGCTATAAATTATTAGCCATCTCAATTTCGATAATTTTATTGAAATCTTTCTTTTAGTTAGTGTTTAAATAAAAAAAAAAACGGCTGCCAGTTCGGGTGGCCCGTAGGTTGCTCTCGATATATTGCTTGACCTACTTTATAAACCTAAATAAAGTATAATGTGATAAATTTCTAAATTTTATAAAAATCCAGATTAACTTCAACAATCTGTACTCATTGAATGTTGCTAAATTAATATTTTAAAACATTTAAAAAAACAACTTTGACGGATTTAAAAAAGGGGGGGGGGGAGGGTAAATAAATTTGACAATAATAGTTTTTCTCACCATAATATCACTCGAGGAAGCTATGTGCCACACTAATTAGCTGACTATTTTTTGTTTATACGTGAGCCACGTATTTTGTTGCTATAATATGTCTATTTTACTAGTAGGAAAATATTTTACGGCGCATATTTATCTGATTATTCGATGATTTTATTTTTGTAAAGATTATGTTTCAAAAGATTGTGTTTTTCCAACATTCTCACACCTAATGCAATTTTTTGGTATATTCAAAATATTGGTAAAAAATACCAAAAGAGTAAAGAAAAATGTATAACATGAACGTGTCGGTAAAAATATGTTAGGTATATATGTCTGATATTAAAAATATGGATTTTAGTTTTAAGAATTCAATTCTTAAAATAAAGCTATCAACATTTAAAATGTTACTCGGTTTTTGGTACATAATTAGATTTACAAAAATATCCCTTGGGTTTTAAAATTCTCAATCCTATATTTTCGTGAAAGGGTCCATTTCTTTTCCCATATATTTCACTTAAAGCGACATTGCTTTTATTATGCATTACATTGTATAATGGACTCACATGCTCGACCCCAGTACATAGCAATACACCAAGCTTCCTAAAACAGATGTAAGGAAAAGTACGACTAGATTTTTAGTAAAAAAATCTTCATAAAAAAGTATACAGAGAGGAGAGTTTACTTTGGTGTAACTTTGTAAATAAATAAAAATCCTTTCTCAGGAGATTTAAGCTTGCCAGGATTATTTTGAGAAAGTTTCAGATAAAAAAGTGAAGGGTAAAAGTTTTCTGTTCGGTCGAGTTTTTCGAGGTAGCTCCGAGCGAGATACACTTGAGAGCTAATCTCGGTTATTGCAAAGTTAACTTGACTATACTAGTAAATAATAATATGTGGTCGGCAATTTCTTCTACTTTTCATCCCTCTTTGCTTTTAGGATACAGTTTAAGTATATAAAAAAATAGAAACAACACAATGATAAATTGGAGCGAACAAAATTTGAAATAAATCGTAATAGAAATTGAGGGGAATTTCTCTATTTTTTACAGAACCGGCTTTTAACTAAATATGATCGTGATTAGTGCTGGAGAAACTCTTTTTATTTCATCTTTGTCTACTTACTTTACTTTTTAATATTCCTTCACATTTCTTTTTAAGCCTTTTCAGTGGTAGGATAGACATCTTCTCTCTTGTAGTCTTTAATCTTAAAATTTTCTTACAAGAAGCTGTATAATCTCTTAGACTATATTTACTGTCAATAGTATTTAAATTTACACTGTGAGAGGTGAGTCAAGATCTGTGCCGCAGTCATTTTGTTGCCTGCTAACTGATGGTTGTTCGGAGAATAAATTCTCTAAAATAATGGAGTTTATTGGCCAACTTACCGATTTGCATGCAGAAACAAGCCAGCCAAGTGGCAGAGGATTGATGTAAGTAGTCTCTCCATGGAATTCCTTTAGCAAAGTACGCGTAGATGGATAGATCAGTAGAAGAAAAAAAACTCTTGGCCTCTGAGCTGATTGGCCAAATTTTCACCGAGAGTTTTGCCATAATATGATGAAACAATCCAACTCTCCTTGATGACAGAGGAATTCAATGATAACGGAATTGCTTAAACAGAAACTTAGAACTTTTTTGCTTTACCTACTACCACACTCTTGCATTTATTATGTAGCAATTTGTTTTAGAATTTCCTTTTTAAATAATTTTGGTTGTATGAAATGATCAGAAAAACGTTAAAGCATCTGCACTAAATTAGCTACGTCCGTCGTATTTTGAGATGGGCCAGTGGAAATTTAACGTTGCATCTGGCAGATAAATGCATACTTTTGTTATAGTATTAGAATTATCTGCTATTGTTAATAAGAGTTTACAGTTACTTCAATGAAATAAAATCTCTAATAGTTAAGATGACAATGTTTTGTAAAAATGTAGACTACAAGGAGACTACCAATATGTACTCGATACTTTTTTTGGAAAAAAATAGTTTGATTCTTTGATTGTGGACTCCATTACGAATATTTACTAAGTTATGAATATCGTCTTGTTTTTAGAATATCAGTTTAATTATCCAAATATAGAAGAGAATGATATGTATCTTTGCCTGAAATAATTCAGAGACCCTTTCCAGGTCCATTCAGTCCTGGTCATTAGGGATTCTCTTCAAATATATTTCTTTGGGCTTTGTTTTATTTCTTCCTTGGAAATAACAGAGCCCAGGAAAAGTTATAATACCAGAGGTAGAGTAAAGTAATCTAATGTGAAGCCTATTGTTATTAAAATATGCTTTAATTAGGAAAATTTGAGATAGGTGATTTATTTTATGAGTGAAATTACACTTCTTTATTATTATTTTTGTTAAAAAATGAATATTTATATATTCTTATACTTCATATACTTGCAATTATTAACAAAATTAACGTATTTAGTAACGTAGTAATGTATTAAATTATTAAATATTGCTAAATAAATTTTAAAATGATTCATTAGATTTGTAATTCGTAGAAGAAGCGTACTTATAAATAACCAAAATCTGATGTGTTCAACAATATTTTATAAATATAAAGAAGCGTGTCTGTATGTTATCCAAATCATTAATATTTTATCCGAATCTTTATGTCATTGTCTACATGTGATTTCGAAATTTAAATTTTGTTACAGATTTACAAGGGGACAAAAGTCAAAGTAGTGCACACTTTTCATTATGCATATCTTTGAAAAGCTGTTAAGAGTAAAGTAATTGTTGTTTTTCTATTTGAATAAAAAATGGCATGCATGCCTTATTTGATATACCAGGAACACTAAGCTAAAATCGAAAATAGCTCAACAAAAAGCTGTATTCTAGATTGAGAAAACAATTTTTGTTTCAGTAAGGACATTATTTTATACAATTGCATATGCTGAATCTGAAGTACTCGGTTACCTTCGACACGAGTCACGTCAAGCTCCGTATTTTCCTTTTATTTGAAATAATAAAAAGCACCATTCAAAACTTTAGTTTATATATAACTTAAATGGCAAGACTGCAACCAACGGTACAAACTCTTACACTATACATCTAAAGTCAACACATTTAGCAGCACATTGAACTCTTGGGATGCACAAATTGTTCAAACTCCTAACGTATCCAATCCCATCTATAAAAAATCCTTAGATGAATAACTAATCCCTCCTTCTCCAACTTTTCCCTACATAATGTCCTCAAAATTCTCTTTGTTCGCGTCCTAGCCACCTCCCGATACAAATGACACAATATCCCATCATCCTAATCCTTTAATCCACAACCTAACATCCCCATTCATACTTGGGAATCCTCCTCGACGCGTAAGAGACAGTGGCATATAAATTTTTGAAATTTGAAAAAAGCAAATGGAGAGGTGTATAAGAAAGCATTAAATTTCTTAATAAATTACTGAAGTTACACTGTGCTTTTCATTTCATTTATTTCATGGTGTTTGCAGATGATGGTCATTCTATCATGCTAGGTCTCTAGAATGCCCTTTTATTAGTAAAAAGCTTGTGTTTTAGTTTTAGTTCATCGACGAATCATGTCGAACTAATATTGATTTACTTTCTTTCAGGTTCTTCAGATTCGCAGTCATATTGGGATCAGTCATACACACAACCGTACTTTGATAACAGTACGAAGCGTGAAGTGACTACGACAGTCGGACAGAGTGCATATCTTCACTGCAGAGTCAGAAACCTCGGCGACAGAGCTGTGAGTAACATATCTTCCTATATAATATAATAGTCCTAATTGCAGCTCTTTCCAACTAGAGGAGGTGAGGGTGTTCCATCGCACCACTTGTGCTGTACCCCCCCCCCCCCCCCCGTATTAAAAAAGTGAAAATAATAGCCCTTTGGCTTGCACCAAATTTACCTAAGCTTAGAATAGTTGTCTGGTGGTCGGTGGTCGGTTTGTTCTAGGCCCATTTAGATCGGAATATTTTTAACAGGAGCAATCGGGAATTAGTAAGGGGCAATTTGACGACCCGTTCCCTGCCATGCCGTCTGGTCCTGGACCAATTCCAAGTGTCTCTTATTCCGTTGTCCCTACCTCTTATAAGCGTTGCGTTTACTTGTTCGGATCTCGGTTTACTTGCGGATCTTGTTCCATCTAGTCACCTTTTCCTTAAGGAGACAGAGAAATCGGGTCCTATTAAGAGGATTACACAATTAATTTAGTTAACATTTTTGAGTCGTCATCAATTATTTAATATTATAAAGTTTTAATAAGTAAATAAAGTTTTAAATTATGTATTTATTAGATAAAATACATAAATGGAGATTTAAAATAAATTCAAGGATCTAAATAATAGGATAATTTTAATGAGATTCTATGGAAACATAATTTTCATTTTAATTGGTACCTCTTTAAAGCATTTTGGGAAGATAATTATAAAGGTATACCTATATACGTATACTTTACACTGGAAAATGTAAACAAATGAATTAGTTACACGTGGTTTTGTGTGATCCTTTACAGTTGTGTCTTATTGAGCGATCTTATTGATTGTATGATCGTCATGTTTATTCTCACATCCCGCATATAAATGTTTACCCTTGTGGTTCACCTCTGATGTCTTAGAATTCGTCTTGAGAGAAACACGACCTTCCAACCTGACGTCTCAGGGGAGAAGGTTGTGTTTGAACATTGTAAAGAGATAGGGGAAAGGATGCGGTTCAAACCAGTAATAAACCCTATGTCTGTCTCGAAAATTTGACAATTGTCTCGCCCTTTTCGATGGCGTTAGTCGATTGTAGTTGTTCTCTCCTTTTGTCAAATAGCAAATACTGGAACAAGGTGAACCTAGGGCAATTCACATACACAGAATCAAAAGTGATTAAGATAGTAAGGTTAGCTTCATTCGTTGTAGGTCTGTCACGAGTCAAAATCACAAGGGACATTGTTCCCGCTTTAAAGGAGTGATTATTTCTCACAGTGACATCTCTGTCACTTTAATTCAAACTGTGTCTTCTACCAGTGGTCCCAAACATCGCCTCACAGTGACAAAACACAGTTCGTTATCACCTCAACCTTTTCCCTCGAGTTTCCGCGAGTTCCCTTCTGATGTCGGTCTGGGTTCTGCGGTTTCACGGAGAAATCAAATCCCTTTGAAGCTGTGGGCCCGGAGTATCCGTTGAGGTTGATTGTTACCGATGCCAGAGACATCTGGCGCTCTGCTTGTATAATGATCGTGTCGGAGTTTCCTCGTGCTCGGCTTCCGACCTAATAGCTGGCCTCGTCTATTCCTGGTCTTGTCTAATATCGACCTGTTTAACCACTAACCGTTCCTTCTCCGCTGTACAAACTTGCTTTGATCTTCAACTAGCGATCAAAACCCTTCTCTACAGTATGTTGATTTATCCCTGAACTTATGAACAAACTGCCTCTTCGCCAGTTAGGGCAACCTTGTACTAAATACAACTTATTTTCCATGAAAATGTGCAACTTGACAAATGGTAGATAAACTTTTCGTTCCAGCTCTAACTTAGTTAATGCCAATATGGATGTCTGATCTATTGAACTTCAAAGACGGCTTCTTCTTCAGATGCCTTATAAGGGAGATACTTAATCACGGGTAGGGACATTCTACAAAATGACATCCTTAGTTAGTTCACTAACTATTTACACATGGAGAATATGTAAATTTTATACTGAACATATAAAAATAATAAGGTACCATAGAAAATCTAGTACAATCTTAGCATTAATATTTTATTTTCTCTATGAGTTTTCTAATCTTTAAAAAAACACATATTGTACATGTAATAATTACGAATATTATCAGTTTAATATGCAAAATTGTATGGAAAGTAAGAGGAAAAATAACTATAAAATATTTGTTATTATACATTATGGTTTTTAGATAAATACGAGTTGGATCATATACATTGTAGTAGCGTGACATGACAAATATTCTAGGGGGAGTATTCTGCAGTAATCCCTATATAGCTGTACCTGATGGAAACCACAACCCAATATATTAGAGATTAGGGACTGCAGCTCCCCGTAGAATATATACCACGCTCTAACTAGAATATTAGAGTGGCTTCAATGCTACTGACATTACATATCACCCTATTTTATGTCAGCAAAATATTTCTCAAATCATACCTTGTTAATTTAATGTGGAAACAATATTGTTACCGTACGAAAATTTCACTCATAATTCTAATAATTAACAATTCGAAAAGGACTAATTTGGTCGTGGAACCGTATTACACGGGATTTTGGTAAGTAGAAAGTGTTGTTCAAGGTTGAATTTTCGGTCGACTCAGCGTTGTCCCAATTAATAATATTTGATCTAAGAGTATGGGTGGTGCTTCTATTTAATTATCCGAGCTCCATTACACAAAGCTATAGCTTTTCCGTTCTCCACAACGCCGTATTCACTCTACTTGGTATCTTGAATAATTTACCGACGCTACTCTCGGAAGTGTAAATTACTTATTAAGTCTAGTTGGTTTCGCTTAAATTAGGAGAGTGCTCTTGAGGGCAAAAGGCGAGCCCCTCTCTCTTTTGACGGAGCTAATTTAACGTTAGATTATAAGATACAGTGGAAAAGCCGTGTTTAGCTTGTCGTCACGCCATATTCCTGCTCTCGTTTCACTTTGTGTTGCCCTCGTTTCGCACTACGCCCGCAATTTTCATTTAAGCAAATTTTCTCTTACTAGAGAATGAGTGTAGGTAAGCAGCGTTAATTCCCCCTCCCTCCTTCTGTTATCCATTTATTTATTTATTATGTTATTTCCATTTTTCTTTCCATATATTCTACAGATTTTATATATTCATACAATAAAAAAATTATCATTATTTTTATTTTATATGTATGTATGCATATCCACTTAACTCTTGACTCACTTATTAATTTTTTTTCTTGTTTCATCAGCTATATATTTATTGTTTAATATTACTATTGCTTTGTTCTGTTTTTATTTTACATTATGCCTTTGTAATTTTATGTTTGAAACATAAAAAAATTATATTGTTACAACCTTTTTGAAAAAAAAAAAAAAAAAATACCTAAGAATTATAAGCAATCAACTTTTCACAACACAGTTATATTACAACGAAGTTTTATAACCATAATGTATTTAAAATGTTAAAACATAAGTTATTTAGCTTATAATTCGTAATAATGATTTAGTATTTTCTTTATTTTATAGTGTATTTTTCAATTAAGTAACACTGTTATTTTGACACAATTATAAATAAGATGAAAGAATTTTTTTAAGTATTGTAGGTAATGTTTTGATGCATAATAAAAACGTTCACCAATTACAATATTATTATTTATGTCACAGTAAATAGGATTGTAATATTGTAAATGGTTGTCTCTGATAATTTTGAAAAATCTAACAATAGCTTTGTCATAAAATATAGTTTTATCATTAGACATACATACATCTTAAGAATACATCGGACATCAATCAAGAATCTTAGAGGCTGCTATAAAATAAATTAAAATGATAATACTTTAAATATGTTCTTACTTTTTTACTTTCTCATGTAAAGAGAAAGTATTGTGATAGCAAGAAAATTCTATTTAGAGATTTTGATGGATTTACACGCTTTGAGGTCCCTGAGTCCATACATTTTTTTTTTTTTTTTTTAAATGTTTGTCTGTCGTCTTTGCAGACGCCAGGAACCTAAAATACTTTACCGATTTTGATTAAACAAATTTTAAAATCTAGTCCATTTAAATGCGAATTAAACGATATAAGCTGTTTTCCAGGGAAAAATCTAGTTCTGGAGAAAATAGCTTAAAACGAAGAAGGAGAGAGCCCGGGTTCGATTCTCCGCCCAGAAAAAGTCATTTTTATGATACATTTTGTTGAAATTATCAAATTTTAATAATAATTAAAAGTACCCACAAAAACATAAATGCATAACCCTAGGAACAGTAATTATGAACTCGTATATAAATATTATGAGAAAGTTTGTCTGAGTTGCCTCAGACTGATTTTTTTATTATTACATATTTTGCAAACAAATGTGTTCATGGGTCAAGCTTGATAAATTTAAATTCAATAAATCTAATGCCTGGTAAACATGTTTAAATTTAGTCAGAAAATAATTATGTTTTATTTTTATATTCTTAACGGATATGCAGATTTAATCAAATCGTTTACAACAATACATGGAATAAGATTTCATTCGATAGTGCATTGAAGTATAAACTATATTGTGTAGTATAGGTTCAGGATTTGTTGTATTTGCTTAGGATTATGTCAAAAACAGATATATTAAATAAATATAAAATCCGATAACCCGTCCATTTGAAAATATTCACCAAAAACTGAGTTATCTGTATTTGTTTAACTCCATGTGTAGTATTGATTTAGAATTCTGTTATTTTGGAATAGGATGACGAATTAGTAAAATAATTGAAACAATAAATAAACTTTAGCTGGTTTGTCATATTAATTAAAATTGATAACAGTCCAGGAGTTAGCGTGCAAAAAATTGTCTGACTGACATCAAGCTAGAATTTGTACCAGGATTATAAGATGAATCTCTATGTAAGTATGATTAGAAACTCTTTCATTAACTTATTTACTATTTCATTTTACTCGTATAAGGTAAATAAAATAAGTATTTTCATATAAATGAGAATATTTTATTGAAAAAATAGAAAGATAGAAAAAGAATCAAAATAATACATGTCCACGCTCATTTTCCGTGAGTAAGATGGCTGCTCGGAATTTAGTGTAATTATCAAAAAATCATTGCCTTTTCTACATAGTAGTAGTATTTAAAATTGCTTCTAAAAAGCAAGTAAAAAGTCTCGCCCGAATATCTAGAACTGTGGCTTGACCGTAACCGCAACCGTCCCCTGATAGTTTGTGTGAACACCCAAGACCGCGGCTTGATCGTGACCTGTGAATACCTAAGACTGTGACTTGATCGTGATTACCCCTTAACCATGACCGTCCCGTGTCCGATATGTGAAACAACTTTAAATGCATTATTAGATGATATTATCGTCAGTCACAAAAATAGTTTTCCTTCTGTATACCCTTCAAATACACTGAGTGATTATTTGCTCGCATACAAATGTTTACGAACCTATTCTCAAAAACAAATATTTCAAAGCGTGTTTATTCTAAAATTGCATTTCTCTTATGAAAAAATGGCTTTAATCCAAGTTACAGAAATTTTCGCATGGGAGTACTTTTAAGATAAAGTTATAGAAATAAACTACGTTGGAGTATGCTTCATGAATATGTTGTTCAAGGGTGGATGGCTATATGGCCTAACACCTGCATTGTGTAGGATTTTGTATTCCCAGATCGGCTCGCCATTCGAAGCCATGACACACGTCTTGATTTACCTTCCCCCAGAGGCGTAGAATTTTAATGTTAACGGCAGTAAATAGTCGAAGAAAAGTAGAGTTTATTGGGCTGTAAGAGAAAACGTGGCTACCCTTTTGCAAACTAAACAGGCAATGGGAAAAAATGAAATAATCATTTGTTCAAAAAAACCCTAAATATTGCATAATCTAGATTTTAATTTTAATGAATCCATTGCAAATGTAATAATGCAAAAATTGATATTATGTATTAAAATATTATTTTCTAACTCGTTAAATAATGCTGTTACACCCTATTGCACTAGGCCTACATTATAAGTGTATAGAATAGACGGTGTATATTGAATATATGAACTTTTAGCTTTATATCTTACATGTTTAAATGGGGACGTGACGCTTGTCACGTCTGCTCGGCCATCAATGAATCAAGGGCAGCACAAGATCGTTAGTTCGATCCAGCGCCACGATGATCTGATTTACATGGCTGACTTGATATCGTACCATACTCGCTTCGGTGGTATATTATACAGTGAAATGATGTGTGAAGTTGCTGGAACTCTTCACCATGGAGATAGTGGTAGGAATCAATAAGACTTGCAAGATCGCAAAAGAGGTTCGTCCTCGTCGTCTAACTACATACTATTTCTATATGTTTTACTATTCTAATTTAACAATTCATTGCAAATTAAGAACAAAATTCGTCGTCTGTCCTAAGTAATAGTTATTTTTTCAAAAGAAACTAAAGTTACCTTAAATGATATAAGAACTAAGATAACAAAAAATATAGTGTCTTGAAAGATCTCTCAACCGACATATTAGTTTATTAGAGTATAAGGGAAAACGGCAAACTCTTGTTTTAATTTCTCATAGAGTTTCCTAAAGTAAATTCACTAATTAATATTTTCACCACATCGTTTAAAACGACATGCCATAGAGAGTTTTCCCCAAGGATTTTATTTATAACCTTTTGTCTCCTTGTGTGCGGCAATATTTGTCAGAGGTATTTTGAAACAGGTGTTTTCTCAGTAGAATTATTAATATAAGCTTCTCTACTAGTGTTAGGTCGAGTTGTGCTTATATAGAGGCAGCTGGTAGGATGGTTTCTTGTCTGAGAACTTGAGTAAACTTAGCCTTGCCTTGCTAAGAGGTCTTAGCGCTCCTTCACCACCGTCTACACTTCGGTTTACACCTTAACTCCTCTCTCCGCTTGATAATTAAGTTCGCTTTAGTTCGTCTGGAGTGATTCATTAGATTTTCGGAGTGGGCTTGAAATTTCATCTTATATACTTTGGAAATCCTTCCAACCTACGTTCGTTTAACTATAACAGCACCAGAGTGTAGAGTTCTTAACCAGACAAATTAACCTATGTATGAAATAATTTAAACAATTTTCTATTTTTATGTTTCAATAATCTGATTTAAAAACATGTATGACTTAAGCATAAAGAATTAGTGAAAGTAAAATTAACAATTTTCTATTTTTATGTTTTACTAATCCGATTTAAAAACATGTATGAATTAAGCACAAGATGTTTGTAATTTTCACTAAAGAATTAATTATTGAAAGTAAAATTAATTGAATGAGATTCATTTCCAAAAATAATTTTTCATCTTATCTCGTTTCCGTTTCTCTACTAAATAATAATATGTTTCACTTTGTTCCTGATTGATTTATTTGAATTATAAAAAGCTTGGGATCCCAAGCTGTACACTTTACTCACCGACTTAAAAACAATTAATACTTATATTATCGTAACAGTCACTCACCCGGTTACTTTTAGTAACCGGGCTATTAACTATTTAAATCGTTGCAATCAGAATTTTGCTGTATTATATATTGGAGTATTATATATTGGAGGCAGCACTAAACACTCAGCGATTCCTAGCCTTATACGTATAAGTAGTAGTAGTATAGTACGTACTACTAGACGGGTAGGACGAACCACTTGTTCGAACCATGCAGTCAGGCTATCACTTAGGCCATTTTTACGTCCCGTGGTGGAGAGTTCCAGCTAGTAAGTTCACACATCACACATTTGTACATTGTACCGCCGCTCCGAAGCGAGTATGGTGTGGTCATTAGTAAGCTATATAAGCGTGGGGAAAATGTGCCCCATAGAGGGTGTCCCTCGCCCTTCTCCGACCTCGAACCATTTATACAAATCATATCCTTATGACTCGGATCGGACCCACATCAACGATTGGGGGAAGAGTGCCTCATAGGAGATGTCCCTCGCCCTGTACCGTCTGAGATTCATTGATGCAATTGAGAGTATCATGGCACGGGACCGAACCCACGACCTCGAGTTGCCTCGACTCATTGATAGCTTAGCGAGCGCCTTAAGACGCTCGGCCACCCTGGATCCCCGCCTTATACGTAGTGCAGAGTTCTAGTGTTAGAAGAGCTAAGGAATGGAGGGTAGGTATTGGTATAGTACAGCTTAAGCACATGCTGATAACATCGGCATTTGCAGTGATGCTCATTTGCGTATAAGCATGCTGATAAGCATATGAGTACACTGTACTTTCATTTCTTATTTCTTCTAACCTCTAGAACCGTACCTTCCCAGCTGTTTTAAATGGCTCTTTTTGTAGCTTTTGTTAGTTATAGTTTCTTTTGACATTTTCATGTCTTGCTATGACACATAACCTCGAAAAGCGTTACCAAAAACTATCGTTACACCAGTAGGGAAGATATTGGAACAGGAAGTTAAGAAGATATAGGTGTTCAATCGCGCTTGGTAGGGCCTACCCACCCCTGCCCTCCCGATCGGCTACTTACCACGTCTCACTTTGTTAGAACTTCTGAATAGAACTTCTGTTCTACTGTTCCGATTTGCATCGGACAAACGCCATAACCTTTAGAATTTATTCATAATTAACTTACATACTTTTTTTTTTTTTTTTTTTTGCTTTTGTTAAACTATGATTTTTGCATTTATTATAAAAATATGGGTGAAGAAGCTAAAATAAACTAGAAAAGTAATTTTTTTCTTCGTGATCTTCATATGTTTGATTTAATTCCTAATTTACAAACGCAAGAATCTGCATGCTCGAATTTTTTGACATTTTCATGTCTTTACTTTGGCACATAAACTCGAAAAGCTTTACCAAAAAATGACACCAAAAAGCGTTACATGAAAATGTCTCACTGTCTTGCAGACTTGTATACAATCATTCGTTTATTTTCTAATGTGTCTACTTCGTTTGAAACTTAATTTTACGTTCATAGACATTTATGATCACCATATATGCTTCTTTTTAAAAATAGAGATACAGTTTCTTTAAACCTAAAATATGTTTATTATTTTCAATGTTTGCAAAGAAATTATTCTAATGAAAGTGGTTTTTCAAAGTTTCTATTTCATTGTTTAAATAAAATTCATGAATATATTCTAATAAATGGGGAACTGATTTATTGTACAACTAAACTTTTAAATGTATTTTTTATTGTTTAATTGTACATTATTAACAATTGGTCGGTTTGCTTTAGAACTAAAGTCTTTTATGTATTTTGTTTATTGTACATTGTCAAAAATTGGCTTATTTTATCACTAAAATCTTGATTGGAGTTTAAGTCGAGAGTGTAAGTCTGTAATTGTACAAATATTTAGTTAATGACTGATCTAGTGTTGAACTAGATTAGTTTGTATTTTTATTATATTCTGAAATTTTGCATTAACTTTTGAAATTATTTTATTTCTCAAACTTCTTTAATTAGTAAGTAAAAACATAATTGCATAGTTATATTTATGATGGAAAACAATTATTTAGTACTAAATATTTGCTTTAAAGTAATAATTATCTTAATCAAATACATAAATAAACGCCTGGGGTGGTTTTAACGCACTAAGTGTTAGCTGTTGGTGAATAATAGCATGCTTTTAAACTAAGAATTGATAACGTTTGTAGGTGTAATATATTACTGGATTTGCTATAAATTATAGATATAAATTAGGATTTAGCATTGTACTGGTTATTTGCATATCAGATGTAGGCATAGTAGTCGTAAATTAATCGATGCGTTTAAGCCGTAGCAATTTCGATCGTACATCTTGATAAAATCATCCTGAGTATTAGCTTTCCTATATCCGTTTTAAACTTATCAGAAAAGGAAAACTATAATATCTTTGATTTCAGGTAACAATAATTCTATCTTTATTTAGGAAGAGCATAATGGTAATCAGTTGTGTGTGTAATTTCACATGATACACATCCACACTTCTTAACTTAATATTTTTGGAAATGAAAAACAAAAAAAACAAAACATAAAATCTTTGATTCGGTATCAAAATAATTATATCATTAATCAGGAAGAACATAACTGTGATAGTTGTGCGTCTTAAATCCACATAATACCACTAACTTACACTTCTCAACTTAAAATTGTTGGAAATGAGAAGCAAACTTTTGAAGTTGCTGGGATTTCCTAAAGTAATAATCATGTAATTATGTACATACCTTTAGAATCTTACATCTGACTTTTTTCAAATCAAAGAATAGAACCTAGTTTTAGCCAACTGACTTATTAAAAAAGTGAACGTATATTTTATACTTTCTTTTTATGAGCATTACCATTTTTATATTAGTATGGAGTAACCCTACCTTACAAAAAAAGATACTCTAAAGGCGGAAACACACTACCAAGATATCACGTGAAAAAAGTGTGCGGTGCTGATTCAGTAAGGTTTGTATACATTGCAGCCCCACACAATCACAATTATCACGTCACTTGATGTCACGTGACGTGATGGTAGTGTGTTTCCACCTTTATGCTCAGGAATAATGAAAGATATCACTTCAGTGAAAGTAACTTTTATTTTACAATGCCGTTACTTAAAGAAAAGATTTTGGGGTAAAATATGGCGCTTAACAGAATGAAAACTATGAGCGTTAATTAAAAGCAAAAGACAAAATCATATGAACAAAGGAACATCTAAAATTAAGAAGGGAATCTCATGTATCACAAAAGCATAGCCTTGGAACGAGAATTTTGTTGATATAGGTACGTATTTCTGTATTAGGCTGCATACTTTTCATCTACAATGACCATATATTTGCCAATTAGAAAGTTGCGTATTATTATGAATTTTATTTTAAGTATAGCGTATAATTTTATTAATGAATTATAACTTATTTTCACTGTTTGTGTTTATATAGGTCCAGTCAATATAGGTTTTTTCTTCGGAATAATTTTAAGCCACGATTTTTTTTCACAGAGAGCTTTGTTATGCCATTGCAATTAATACCTGAAAAGTCCCCAACTTTTTTGTGTACGCTTCCCTCTTTTTTAGAGGGGGGAGGAGGGGGGTAAAATTTAAAGGACTTTAGCTAAGCAAGTGGGATATCATATTTTATGCACTTTTTTACGCTGAATCGATTAAAACAAGAATCAAGTCGATACGACCTATAGTTTGGAAGATATAAGGGGTTTTTATGTATAAAGAAAATAAAATATTTTAATGTACACCTCCTAGGGTTATCACTAGAAATTAATTTTCGATTTTTTCTCCAGGGACCTTACTAAAAGTTTCCAATTGGCTAAAACAATTCTTGTCTTATTACATTAAAATATTTGTTTTTTATACATAAAACCCCTTATATCTTCCAAACTATAGGTCGCATCGACTTGATTCTTGTTTTAATCGATTCAGCGTAAAAAAGTGCATAGAAAATGATACCCCACTTGCTTAGCTAAAGTCCTTTAAATTTTACCCCCCTCCTCCCCCCCCCCTCTAAAAAAGAGGGAAGCGTACATAAAAAAGTTGGGGACTTTTCATATATTATTTGCAATGACATAACAAAGCTCTCTGTGAAAAAAAATCGTGGCTTAAAATTATTCCGAAGGAACACCCCTTTTTTGCCTAATTTTACTGGACTATTATGACTTTGAAATTACGATTGCAAATCTGACTAGTCAGATTTAAATATTTAAACTTTTGTCTCAACTGAAATGACTAGCCGTTGTTGTAAACTAGCCTTGTTCAATAAAGCCAGTTTTAGTAGACGAGCGACTTTCTTTATTTCTAAAAAAGTGAAATTTGTTCACATCTATACACAATTTTCGTGTGGTAATAATGTTTGATAATCTCAACAGTATAATCAAGTTACGCCTTTTAACATATTGCTACATGAGGTTGTATAAAAACATATTTTCGACATGTGGTTCCATAGTGTTAATATTCACTTTTAGGGTACTTATGATTATGTGTCAAAATAATAATTAGGTTACATGTCAATTAGCCAAATGTCTAGATTATCATTAGAATATGAGGAAATTATCATCAGATAGTTACCATTTTATTATTATTAGTTACCACTTTCAGCGTCATTACATATTATCCTAAGCTGTTATAATCTTGAATAAGTCACATCTTTTTGAAAGGACCCGCCATTTACCGGTCGATAAATCGTAAATTTGTGTACAATCCTGTAATTAAATACCCTTAAGGATAACATTATTTAGAAGGGTTAGTAAGGGCAGGGGGTTGTCTATGGGTTTAAATGATGATTACGCTCGGCTCAACCAACCTCCCCCTCAGATGTGGATTTATGTTGTATGATATATCGCTCCCCGAAATTCCCCTTTTACCCCTACCTCTTCTCAACATTAATTTAATTTCGTCGGGGTTTCACCGAGGGGATTGTAGGTGGGAATAAACGTAATAATCTCGTGTCAAGATCAGATTTAATAATAAACCCCTCCTCTAGACCTTGGCTAGGTCGAAGGGTAAATCCTTCGGCCTCCAAAATCTCCCTCAACAATAGATTATTATTGCTTCCATTCCAGCTATGAATCCAATGTCAAAAATAAGCTTTTTCAGCTTTTAGCCCCTTATCTCTATTCACCTTTACACCTTCTTATATCATAATAACTTCTTTTTGATCAGGCTTAAATGAAATTATCCAAGATACAATCCATTAAAAGAGACCACAAAATTGCTTACAAAGATTTAAGCAATTTGTTAATTGAATTAATTACGGTACTTGGACAGATCTTTGTTCGCAGAGTTTAACAACTAATGATATTTTGTTTGAACCATCATTTGGCGGAGGTTTACAATTCTCTTTGTCGTATACTTATGTTCTTTCATGGAATGATGTTTTTTAAGTATCCATCGAAATGTACTATTAAGGAAGAAGTGGTTAATTAATAGCTAGCTCGAACTACATTTAAGAGAGGCATTCCTCTTGATTTAGTGAAGGTAGATCTAACGAGGACCTTTTCGCCCTGGGCTGTAATAATAATATCTGGATGTAGTTCCAGAACATGCAGATATTTTTCCGGAAAATATATTAAATTTACCTTCGAGTATTTAATGGAAATTCGTGAAATTTAATTTTAATAATCGTCTTGTATTAATGCTGGCAATTTTTAAGGTAAAATGAAATACTAATGAATGCTTATCATTCATATTGTTTTTACACTGACAGTAATCATCATCTGTAATGCACACTCATCAATACGGGGGGAAACAAAAAAGGTGATTATGAATATACTCTGTGATTATAAATGTATTACATACGAATATATTTGCACAGAATTATGATACTGGTATATTTCGCCGTAAATCCTGTAATAATGATAACTCAAAAATTAATAGCTTGAAAAACATGATAACTCAAAAGCTAAATTCATCAATTTCCACTCGTCATACTGCAATTGAGGATGGTGAGGATGACTGCTAGTGGTTAAAAGCTGGATTGTAAAATACGATTTAGTTATTTTTAATATTAGCTTTTTTTCTATTTAACAGTGTCGTGGATTAATTAGAAAATCTCTCGCAATTCATAATCCTGAATATTTAATAGAGAATATTAGCCTCTACTTTACTTTGAACTAGAATAATTCAAGGATTATTGGTTATTTGAATTGGAATGAGTTTAATCTAAGTAGTTGGAAATATTCCATCGTAACTAGTCAACAAGTGTAACTTAGGCTAAGATTAATATTGACTGTGTAGTTCGAATGACATCCGCCTTTATATTTGCTTACTCACTTGTTTAATTTGCAAGTGTGTATTCGGCTTTCATAACCTGCATTCCCGTAGTATCAATCTCGTAGTGCAAATGTTATTTATTTCTCATTAATAACATTCGAATACATTACTGTATTTTATCCAATAAGTTTAAATGTGTGTATAGGTAGTGGTAATAAAAAAGTAATCAGCAATGTAATATCGTGATTTTGTACACTGCAATAGTACAAGATTTGTGTTAGTGAGAGACACCAAGGGATGTGCCACGCAAGCGTGACACATAGGAACTTTTTCAACATCAGACATTATGTCAAAAAGATGTGGGCTCGACATTACGCCATGTCCTGCATCGTTTCGTCGCGTCCGACTCATCAGGGGCCCGACGATGCCTACCCAACTCTGGACCTATACCAGATCAAGAAGATGACATATTCTCGTAGAGCTTTATCAGAGACGAGCGTGCTCTCAGACCGCCATTCTTGTTTGGCTGGCAAAACACATCAGCAATTTAATACCGTGTTTTTTTTGCACACTGCAATAAGGTACACAATTTGTTTTGGTGAGAGTCACCAAGGGAATGTTTATTGACTCCGTGTCTGTTTGCCGGTCTGTCGCTAGTTTTTTGTGAAGCAACATATCTAAACTAAATCGGACTGCACGTCCGATTTTTAATGAAATATGCATGGTAGGTCATAAATGGCCCATTGTTGGTCCCTTATAAGTTTTTACCTTATGCGTGCGTTTGTTTCTCTTCCTCGAGCGCACAAACATACAATTATTTGCTCCTATTTCTTTAAAATTAATTCGGATGATTTGTCGAGAATAGCCCACAAATAGCACCCGATTAATTGCAACCATCTGCGGTCTTTAAATATTGCTAAATTGATACTTTAATTCATTTTAAAAATTTAAACAATTTTTATAGCTTTAAAAAATGGGGGAAAATAAAATAAATTTGACAAGAATAAAATCATTACAGCATACAAAATAGAACGCGAGGAAGTTATGTGCCTCTCTAATTGACAGACTATTTTTCATATTTATAAAATAAATTTTAGCACGATATTGATCTAAGTTTTTATTATAATTTCTAAATCTGACCTGTCGCGAAACATTGACGTATTATATTTTAATTATAGACTTCAGCTTATATAATAATTAGTAATTCTACACAATCCTTAATTTAATTTATTTAAATTAAATGGGCGTAATCTGGATTCGAGAACTATTTTAAACAAACAGAATTATCAGTTGCGACGGTTTTTGGAGTTTCAAATTAAAATCGAATACACGGGATCTAAGTTGATATCGTTTGCTAGGATTTAATTCGAAAATACTTAATTAGTTTTATTTCATTTTCATTAAGTAGAATTTTTGTCAGTGAATTCTGATGGTATTAAATCTACTTTTAGATTGATAACTATTGAAATGGCAGGATACACATCTAGCAGAGTAATCACTTGTTATTCAACATAATACATTGAAATCAAACTTGATATATTCTTGTGAGTGATAATTAATTTTAGAGATACATAGACCCCGATGTCTTTTGATTATATAAATATATATTTAAAAAAAAAAAAAAAAAAAAAAAAAACGTGCAGTGTTGCAGGACACCCGGTTATAATGAAGTTCCTTGCACTTTTTATTAATTATAAATTATATTAAAAAATAATTAATTAAAATTAAAATCACACTGCTAAGTATAGGTTGCTAACTACTTATACATGACGGAGTTAAAAAGGAGACAAAAATAAGAGTAACTAACTTTTTGTACTTGGCAGAGTTAAGGCAAAATTAGAAGTGAAGCATTATTTTTTATTATCGAAGCAAGCGTCTCGCAATGGATATCTATTGAATATTCAGAAAAATGTTAATCATGATAGGTTTATAGTTAAAGTGTATGGTTGTAGTAGGTAGGAAATAGGGCCGTTCTCTATCTACCCGGCCTAACAATTTAAAATATTATAAAATATATCACTTCTCTACACAAAAACTTCTGAATCCGAGTTTATTAATTTACTCAAAAATAGCTACACTAGTTTATGCTCTAGAGCTCTCTTAAATGATGGTGGCTTACTAATATCAAGCTAGAATTTGGTTGCTGTGATAATTTTATCATGTCTACCAAGCATAGGTACTTGGATTAATTCGCCAGACGGAGAAGTTTACTAACACAAACAGGATTGAGGTTAAAACCTACCGTGGTAACCACAATCGTGTTTTAATCATTTTTTAAGTTAGGCATTTCATCTACTCTACATTAAAGTTATAAATATCTATCGTTACAGGATTAAAACTTTATTACAGAATATATTTTAAATTAGTTATTTCTGAACATAATAATCATGGAAGGTTTTAAAATACAAAAAACACACGTGTAACGTCAGTAAAAATTATAGAGAAATTGGATCTATTGAACAACATTTTTTAGATAATGAAAAATTATTAATAATTAACACTTACTTGAATAGAAAACACAGGTTGTTTAATATATAATTGCAATACTAGGTGTGCAATGCTTGCAATATTGAGCTGAGCGTGCATTTTAATCATATTTATTTATTTTGTTCTTCTTTATCAATAGAATGACCTCTCATACCTCATAAATGAAAATATGACAAAAGTTAACATTACAACAATAACTCTGAAAGAGCTTTCCAACGACAAGTATCTTGAAGGGCATATACTATCTTTTGTACACCGTACCCCCGTGTACTAAGTTGGACCATTTAAGATATATACCTTCCTGTGTTTGGTTACTATGACCATGTCGAATTTTGTGCAGGTCGGCTCAGCCGTTTTGGAGAAAACTTTTGTACTCCGTACCCCTTACCCTTGTGTACTAATTTGGACCATTTCAGAATTATACCTTATACCTTCCTGTGGTTGGTCACTATGACCGTGCCGAAATTTGTACGGTTCGGCTCAGCCGTTCAGGAGAAAACTTTTGTACCCCGTACCCCTGTGAACCGATTTGGACCATTTCAGATTAAAACCTTCCTGTGGTCGGTCACTATGACCGTGCCGAATTTTGTGTGGATCGGTTCAGCGGTTCAGGAGGAGTATGCATCAGAAAAAATGCAAAGTGTAGTATAAGAGCTTCGCTTCACTCAGCTCAATAATTATGATAATTACATCAAGTAGATGAGGAAGGTGGCCGGATCCCCATCCTGTAATAACGGAAATGAAGAGTATATCAGGCCCTTAAAAGAAAGAGCATAAAAAGTACCCTTCTTAGAATTTAGAAAGGTTTAGTAACCTTGTTAGCTAAACCTAAAAGAAAGAAAAAGAGATATCCCGTTGGTAGTAAACTCTAAAATACTAACTCCCCTTACGCTTACGATCCTTGTAGTAAAAGAGTCATCGGACTTTCATTACTCTAAACCTAAACATCTTTGTAAACTTAGATAAAATGTTAATATTTTATAATGCATTGTATTTCACCTCTTTTAATTATGAAGGCCTAAAAGGACAATTAGACGACCCGTTCCCTGCCCTTCTGGTTCTGGTCCTGGGGCCCCGACTTAGGGAGACCAGATTTGCTCGTCTAATCGGCCCCCAAGCCAGGCCTGCTAAAGAGCTTAAGGAGCGATTAGACGAGCCGATCTGGTCTTACTAAGTGGGGGCACGCCTCCTCGGCCCGAATGTCCAGTCGCCTAACTCGCGTTTCTGGTCACGTCTTGGGGTCGAAACCAGGATAGACCATAAGTCGGAATAAATCTATATTCAACGTAGGGTAGAAAAGCAGGGAAATTATAGGCCCCCACTTCCCCTACTTTTCTACCCCTTCTTCAAAGACAGGAAAATCGGGTCGGACGAAGAGGATAACTGTTTGTTGGCAGGGTGAAATAGAGTTTAAAAAGCTTCCCTGATTATTCTATAAATGTAGGGATACTGGACTCTTTCAGTAGTGGGGACTACTTAACCCTGCGAACTAACCGTGCAATCCTCTTTGTCGGACTCAATTTCCCTGCCTCCTTAAAGAAAAGTTAACCAATCGGAATTGGGTCGTGCCGCGTAAATATAAAGCTTTGTCCGTGTAAGTTTAAAGGGGTGGGGATACTGGAGCAAGGGCAACCCAGGACGGGACCATGACCAGAAGGCAGCGAACAGATTGTCTAATCTTCCCTTTTACAGCTACATGTGTAATGGGTGACACAGTGTTAGTGCGTCGCTCCATTAGCTGTATAAGCCTTACGATTTGACATACGCAACCAGTAAGTACACTTCACCTAAACATCTATCTTTTATGAGGCTATGTTTGGTGAACACCCAATAATGAACCCGGTTTGGCAATTCGAGTTGTGGTCACCTTTCAAGTAGTGACCACGACCCATACTGTTTACCTCTTTTGAAGGCTCCCACTCTAAAATAACTACCGTAATATGCTTGTACCGTTGATTGCTTGTACCATTGGATTTATTCTACCCGATAAATTACATTAGGTTCCTTCCTTTAATTATAAAACATTGCTTAGAAAAGTTGAAGATTGCAATAGTTGAGTGCACTATGAGTGAACTTATTAATTATAGTCGTAAACATAACATATCAGTGTTTTTGCTCTGACAATGTTCCTCCACGTAGTTTCTCAAGTGAATTATAACTTTATAACATTGTTTAACTAAATATGACATGGAAAAGAGAACAAGTCTCCTTGCTAAATAAAGTTGTTGACAAGTTCATCTTAGAAACAAAAGAGCTGTATTGTAAGGTTAAGGGTCAAAATAAATTCATAAATTTTAAGTGCTACAGACTTAAACAAGAAAAGTGGAAAGTTTTATTATTGACAACTCTTTCCATTTTTAACTTTAACAAATAAAAAGTGACGAAGTTAGTCTGTCCGTCGAGAATCTGGTTAAAAAACTGCATTGGGGGAATAACAGAGATGTATTAAGGAACGAGGGGTTCTTTTTTATTTTATAACATTCCTTCAATGTTTCTCTCTGAAATAGAAAACTTGCTCTTCTTTATTCTTGTTCGACCGGTGGAAGTAAATTAAACTTTTGTCTTTCTTCTCTCTATCGTGATTATTCAAGTACATTAAAAAAAAGGATGAAAAAAGAAGATAGCGTTGGAAAGAAAGAAAAATACATGGATGTTTAAAGGCATAGCCGACTCTCGTCCGAACGACCTACGGTACTTGGAAATACAGAGTAGCGTTATACATACCAAACAAGTCCGGCCGCAATAACGCGGGGAGGACTTTTACAATTGCATTAGAATAATGAAGGGTAGTAGTAAGAGGAGCTGGAGGAATCGAGCCGCTTCTGAATTTGGCCGAGAGAGTGAGGCCGACTTAGAGCACTAACAAAGATATAAGCGTCGAGGGAGTCCGGCTCGGATTCATAGCACGTAGGGCTTCTACAGGACCCAGTCCCAAAGCCTAATATTTTATAGGTATCTTCCCTCTCTTTTGGTCTAGAAGGGCCGTAGAACGAGGGACCCGGTGGACTCGTGGTACCAATAAACATCTTAAAGGGCCTTATTCTCTCTTGCAACGTTTTATTTTCTTTTTTCTTAGCCTTTTATTTCTTAATGATGACCTGAGGGGGAATTTCAAGAAGGAGCAATATGAGTTATAGGGCCTGAGTCCGTTCCACGACAGGACAAAGCCGATGTACCAACAGGACGTATGTTGTGCCTTTCCTTTCACCGAAAACCCCCCTCCACACCTGTTTCTATCTGATTTGTCCAAATAAATAAGATAAACGAGATAAAAATAAAACTAGAGATTTCTTTGAAAGCAGCAACTCTCTTTCCTTTTCTTCTAAAACAACCTATATCAGAATTACCTTTTAAAAATTCAGAATAAAGCCCTAACTCATTAATGCTCCTAATTTTCAACAGATTACTAAAATGCCAATTTAAGTTAAGGCAATAAAGGACCTGGATAATTATGTGATCCTTAGCAGAAACCTAACCTTGAAAAAAGGGTCAAGTTCTACCCCCTCCTAAAACGTCAGCCTTTCAAAGTAGTGATATACACTGTAGTAGTCCTCGCAACCCTGGCTATTTCATTTTTGTATCCTGACTTGAGGATCATTGGGGTGTTTGTGGGGGGTAAAACCCTTTGGTTTTACTGGGAAAACGAAGCCTGCACTTCTAATCACACACTTTTGGACGATAAGTCCCAATGTGCTACGCGTGGTGCGTAGCGTGTGGCACATGTATTTCCCTTAAACAAAAACGCCTATACAAGGTGTATGTCTAGGAACCGAAATCAAAGATGTAAATGGTCTTTCGGGTTCGTGTTCCAAACCCTTTGTTTAATAGTGAGTTTTATGCTCGGATATACGTTACAGTGGAATGGCTCAATGGTAGAGTCATTGCTTCGTATTCTGGTGGTCACTGGTTCAATCCCAGCTTATAGCTCATCAATTTTTAAAGTTATAAATCATTTAGAGGTGCGTCGCCGTCGCCCGTTGTCGGGACACAACTCGATTATATAAAAGATGTTGTGTCAAAACCCCGAATTCGTTCCTGCCTTATATCAGCTGCTATTGGCTTTGGCATTTTGATGAATGTGAAAAACTGAACCATTTAGCTATGCCAGAAACACAGAATTTGGTACATTCATGATGCTGGACAGAAGAAAAAATACTGAATTATACATTATAAGAACTTTTATTATTATTTTATTATGATATCAGTAAAGTCAATAGTCACATCTGCTTTGTCATGTACAAATCAAGGCTAAGGTCACGGGCCCAATACCTTGGCACTTTGATTTACATGGCACACTGCTCATTATTAATCACATCGTGACAATAGTAATCACTTAGGCAGTACATTGGTGTAAGGTGGCTTAACTCTATATAGGGCAAAAATAAGTGGCCTAATAAGTCGATTACGTTACAGTCGATCGAGCTCTACAGCTAGCGATTTCATTATTTTTTTACTTTTATTCATTTCAGTATAATGTTATTTTCTTTATTTCGGAATAATTTTATTTAAAAATTATTTATAGGAAATTTTTTTCCGCCGCTAGTAGGAAAAATATTGTATGCAACAAGGCAGCAAAGGAAACATTTCTGCCTCATTTATATATATATATTGCCTCATCAATAAATTGTCAATCGAATAAATTACCATGTTAATTTCCATAGCCTGACCTCGCCGCCTCCGGCTCGGAGGCTAACTTAATCATTCGTCAGAAAAATTCCATTTTGCTGCCTAGTTACATAAATAACTATTATCTACTCGCACGTCAGCAAAATTAAGCATTGTTGTACTGTTTTCAATCTACAAAATGCCATTTTACTTGATTCATTTGTAACATGTCAAAAAACGCGCAGCAAAATAATGAAGTGTCAGCAAAATAAAAAACAGGCTGGCAAATTATAAGAAAAGGTTATTAGATCGTTGGTTACGAACTGTCCCACATTGTTTAATTTTTATATTATTTAAGCGTAATATTCATTAAAGGTATATATTTTAAAAATACCTTTAATTTTATAATAATAAAACTAATTTTATTATTATACAGTTATTATTAAAAAAAAAAAATCATAAAAATACTGCAATACTGAATTCGTTTTCCTTTTGTACACTTTGCGTTAACTTATTGATTCAAACCTTCGTATTTTTACAACTTTCATTTATTTAAATACTTTATCTATTAAAAAAGGAATATAATAATTAGTGTAATTTTTCTGCCGTTAGTAGATAAAATATTGTTACCATGCAGCAAAGGAAACATTCCTGACTCGTTTAAAGCTTACCTGCTTCGGTTATACCTTAGCAGGTATAATGAACATTTTCCTGCCTCGGCTTCGCCTCGTCATTTATTTTTTTTAGCCAACATCGTCTTCGGCTCGGCACTAAAACTTAAAAAACTTGTCAGCAAAATTCCATTTTGCTGCCTATAGGTAACATAAATAACAATTTCTTTATTTCAGAATACATTTATTTTCTTTCTTTTCTTATTTCAGAAATGTTTATTTTCCATTTTGTTCCCCACTATACTCTGAATGATCCATATAAATGAATTCTCTTGTAAGAAAAGATTGATTTTTGACTCAAATAATGTGTTTGTAAGCGTATAAGATAATGATTAAGAACAGGGTACGGAATGTTATAATGTATAATTGAACTAAACTATCTGAATTGAAAGGGGATTTGAATCAGGGTCAGAGCTAGATAAATCCCTATTAAGAGTCTGATTACAGGGAAATCTACTTACCTTGAGATATAAGCTAGGATTTAATACGATTATTTGTTTTATCAATTGAAGGATTACCTTATTTTAAGCAATCACTACTAAGAATAATCTGATTTAATGCTTATATACTTAAATTGATTGTATTAAAAGACTACTTGATGGGATTTTCGGATATCAGTAAAAAACAATTGTTTACCATGTAATATAATTTATATATATATTTTTTTTTTCTTCTTTATATATGAATAACTTTTCCATATAGTACAAAAATTGTCACATCCTAGATAAGAGTACAATTATTTTTATAAAGTATTATAATAAACTGCTTCTTCAAATCCTTTGAGTTAAGTATATTTAAAATGTAAAATTTGAACTCTCTTTCTCTGTTAGATAAGCTAATATATTATATCTTATACTAGAAAATTGCAAGCAAGCAAAATAAAATATCTGCTTCGCACAAAGTTAAATGTTTCTATATCTGGAGTCGAGTTCTAGAATGATTTTGTCTCTCCAAGGAAATCGATAACCTTTATTTTTATCTGAAAAGCACCTCCGGTCTTTTTTCTCTTGATATTTATTACTATTATATTTTTCTAAAGATTACGTTCCCTCTATATTTTTTCCCGAAGCAATAAAAATATTTTTTATGACGATTCGTACACATCATAATCTTTTGTCGAGATATAATATCTACCTTCTTTTTCACTGTTTCTAGGGTATTACAACTTTTCAACGATTTTAAAACACCATAAAATTCATTTACACTATAATTAATACTTTGTACATTCAGCTCTCATCGTCTTTCACTATCTTTTACTTCTACAACATGTATTACTTAATTATTATCAATGTGATTGTAGTAATTAATATAGAATATGCATCATGGTGCCATTTGGCTCACCGTTTTTATTTAAGATGTCAGTTCTTCATAAAAGTTATGTACTATGTGTTATTATAATTCAATATTTGAAGAAAACCCTCTTTTCTTATAAGTTCTGCTTAAAATAATCAAAATTTAGTAATTTCATAAATATTTCATGGCTTTATTAGTGTTATTATTTAAAATATGTTCAAGCTTAGATGCAAAACCTTTTTGACTTTTAACTCATGCACGTATAATATACTTTAGTTTCACTTACTCATCCCCATATAATATACTGTTTTTTTTTTTTTTTTTTTATTCATTAATCCACTTATACTACTGTTGTTTCATTCAGTAATCCACGTATAATATACTGTGGTTTCATTCATTATTGCACATATAATAAACTGTTGTTTTGACTTCAAACAACATTCAATTAATGTTTACTCACACATTTATTTTGCATATTTAATTATACAATTATTTTTTTTAAAGGAAGTCTGGATGTTAACATGATCATCCTATGCGAACTTTTAATGCTAATTGCTAATTTCAATCAACACCTGTTTATCTAAGGGCTTTAATATGCTATATTTGATACAAAAATCTTAGTCCCAGAATCAACGACAAAATTAGTTTTGATTGTATGTGAGGCAAGCTGACCTGTGCCAAAACTAATATAATCATTTTAAGATAAGGTATGCAAGAGGAGGAAATATTAATTGTACAATAAACCCATAAAAAGTACAATGGAAGAGAAATTGCTTTAACTCTTGATAATCACTTATCTTCATAAAAGGCATCTACTTCTTCTTCTTTGTGTTATCAAGTGATGGGTATCAATGTAAGTTATAATTTCATATTTTTTATTCAGTTATACTATTCACATACTTACATCAATGTAATAAGGTTTTTCTTTAAATTTAAATTTATTGGTAACTTGAAACTCTATCTCATATTGGATAGAATTATTCGACTTCACTTAAAAATTCTTTATGAACTAAGAAACCTACACCTCTCTGCTCACTTACTTCACCAAAATGAAAGTATAATCTGAATTATGTTTTCTTTTGCCTTCTTATCTCTGACAATCCTGCACTTTAATATTAGTATCTTTTAATGCTTCAATCAGCTCTTCAATGCGCCAATTCCCATTTTAAGTACGGACATTGTATACTGCAATCTATGGTTTAATTGTAATTCAGATTTCGGTTTTTATTCTTTTCTAACTTGTTTTCAATATCTAATAAACGAATATATTCTGAGAGGATACGATCATAGGTGGTAGTAAAAGGACATAGAAAGGAATATGATAACAGGAAGAGAGAGAAAGAGTAATAAATGGATAGCCATAGACAACAGGGTTTTAAGATATTGGAAATGGACATAGGCAGAGCATGTCCATTTCCTATAGTTAAGATAAGAGATTATAGATAAACAAAGAATATATTGGATTGGCGGGCCTTTGGAATAATTAAAAGTTGGAAGACTGATTAGAAAATGGTACCAGGAGATGAGAGCGCAACTTTGGGTGGGAGTAAAGAAAAGATTGGCTGAGGATAGAGAAGTATGTGGAAGAGGATGGGTGTAATCTTCAACGAGAAATAGTTACAAAAATAAATAAATAATATGAGAATAAAATATGAGAGTAAATAAATAAAAAATAAACATTATTAAATAAAATACAAATTGAAGGAGGAAGAAATAAATTGTTAATTATTACAAAATAGTAATATGTGATATAAATTTAAATGTGTAATGATGTATAATTTGTGAAAAGTTTAACTTTAAATGTGAATTAGATAGCTTAAGTTTATTAGACCAGAGCAGCTTACGTAATGCACAAATTAGCTTTTCAATATGAACCACAGCGCACGGCTAATTTGAAATAAAGAGTTTAAAACTTAGTATAAAGTATATAAAATATATTATTATTATTTTTTTATTTTTTTTTTTTTTTCAATTAATGGTATTTTTATTTTTATTTATACATATAACTTTGTTATATGATCTGAGAGATATAGACAGAATAATTTAACCGTTAATTTAGATGTACATATATCTTTCTGATTGATGAATTAATACGTTATTTTATTAACTGTTAGACTCATAGGGTTCAAACCTTATATGTTGAGTTACTAAGAATCTGAATTCCAAAATTACTATACGAAATTATTGCTATAAATACCCAAAGGACCACCTTAAAAAGGAAAATAAAACTACGAACAAAAAATTGATAGTTTAACGATAGAGCATATAATAAAATTATAAGTTATGTGAAAAAGGTTACATGTGACACACGCCACGAAGTAAAAAGGTTACCAGCAGTTGTTTTACAAATTTAAGTGAATTAGAAGTTAAATAGATATATTGTCTGTATTTGTTCCGAAACCAAATACAGACAATAGATCAAAGAAAAAAAGAATTTAGTATAAGTGAAGCTTCATTCACACACGCATTCACACAAGTTAAGTTAAGTTAAAAATTACAACAAAATTGTTTCACACCAAAACAATCATCCACACACACATTCACACTGAATTTAAATTGAATACATAGAATTTTTAGATATATAAAATGGACTTAGCCGTGGTGACTTGTCTGCGCTGATGCTGCGACCTAGGCTTCGAGCTGCAAGTCCGGTGTCTTCATCTGACTCGAAGGATTAAGATACTGAATTAAAGAGATGAATTAAAGTGATGCTGAGGGCCCTGAGACTAAGTTAATGAAATTAAAGTTATTGAAACATGAATGAGTTGACACGTGCACGTGCCGTCGCTTTTCTTAAAAAGCTATGAGGTCCGTCTTCTGCAGAATCTGGATGCCGCTCGCATTCGGCATCCGTCTTCTGCAGAATCTGGATGCCGAGTGCGAGAGTGTGCCGTATGGGCACAGACTTATCGGATCCCTTATCTTATGTTACGTATTACGTAAGAAAATCTTACGTAGAAACATATGTTTGAATTCAAGCGAAGAAGAGGAGGAGGTTTCATCGTGGTTATCCAGCGAATCTTACGATATTTACAAATGAATACATTAAGTAAACATAATTTTAACGAAGACAATGAGTTTAAATGTAGAAAGTGATATGTCCGTTTGAAGAACAAAGTGTGCTAAAATATTGCCATTTTTTACAGAAATAATAAAGTAAAATACGTAAATAACAACTGTTGGTCTCCAACAATTAACAATATAAAGAGTAATTAAAAAACACAATATTTTGAAATTTTCGTAGTATTATTTTTCCAAGATTAATTTTATATGGTTTAGCTTAATAAGCTCGTTTATTTATTCGTGGAGCTAGAGGTTTGTAAATAAAGGATTTATGTTTAAGATAGGAGTTTTAGCTTTGAGCATGTTAGGATTAAAGAAAACGTCAGGGAAGTCTGCCACTACAGATTCTGAAGCATTGTCTGCTTTGAAAAATCCTACCAGCTCTCTCTAGAATTTCTCTGTGTAAAGGATTTAATCACATAAAAACACCTCATTAAAAACATTTGCCTTATGTTTTGGTTTATTATAGGGTCACAAGGTGATATAGGTGTGGTTCTCAGGCACATAAAACTAATGCTCATATCTTCCACTATTCTTCTTTTAATTTTATCACATAGTATATGAATCCTAGACTATGTAGTATTTTCATTTACATAGCATTTAAAGTGGATCCCACTCTTAATATAAATAAAATACGGCATAAATTATTACAGAATCAATTGTAAACCTTATTTTATATTAGATGACTTTCACACAGATTATGCAAGAGGCAAGCAATGGTGCTTGACGCACTCTGCCTTTATGCATTGTCATAACCATCCCTTCCTCAGCAATACCCGGTGTGGCTTGGATCGCTAGTTTGTCTTGACTATTTGCTCGAATAATAAGTTAGTAGGATGCCGACATCTTCATTTGATGAGACTATTGTTCTGCTTTCAAAAGATGAAGAAGATATAACAGCTTGATTTTCCGGTGAAATCCGCGTCACGAAGGGGGTGAAGTCCGATGTTCCGCTTCCTCTGATAGAAATCTTCAGGGGTGTGGTGCATCGTGGTATTAACTCGAAGCAAACACAGGATGTAGTGACGACTGGAGAGAAGAACGGCGTATTTATACTGGTTTCCTAGACATTAGATTGTACCTGGGTGTTCCATTACTCGAGAAAGTCATTTGTCGGGATGATTCAATCATGCATGTGCTGTCTTTGTTGGTGTTCCTTTGTAGAAATGATGCAATCAGGCAGGTGCTGCCTCGTCGGTTCCTTCGTCGGGTGGGTGATGTAATAAGTCGGGATGTGACCGCGGTGCCGCTCCTCGCTTTCTGCTTGGCTCAGGTGCTAACCAGAGGTTTCCAGGTCCGGGAGAGAGTGAAACCATCCTCTCTGTTGAAGTTCTCCGGTTGTTTCTTGATTTCAAAAACGTCGGACTTCATCCCCTTCGTGACGCGGATTTCACCGGAAAACAAAGCTGTTTATACGAGTCTACCTGCGGAAGCCTACGCACCAAGTTAAGATATAATTATTTATTGTTGCGCTCTTATTGAAGGAAAACTTATGATTAATGTGCTTATGAATCCTTAATTTAATTTCAAATCAACTATTTTTAGTAACCCTGAGAAATTATAAACCATTTCAAAGGATGACAATTTGCTCTTTAATATTCCTATTATTCGTTGTGACGTGGTCTTGAAGCGTAAATCAGTTGACTGATTTACTGAAACTCTAAGCGCATCTGCTATTCCATGAAAAGAAGAATAGCAGGTACTTCCTTCTCCCTCCTATCCCCAGATTAGATGGATTACGTAGCCTGTCATTCAAGATTCACAATACAAAACACCAACGAGTGGGCACCCAAGATGTACGTACGGTACGTGTATATGGTATCCGATAAACATTGCTCAAGGGCAATTTTTGAAAACTCTTCTTTCTAAAACTCTCTTGGTAACACAGGTGAATTTTTTAACGGCACTTCTTTATCCACAGCTACCAGCTGATTTGGAAATACCTATGTAAATTAGGATTTGAAAAAAGCCTAAAAATTTTTTGTATTTAATTTATTTCCAATAAATGGATTTCTTACTTACTTACTTACTTCTTTATACTGTTACTCCCCTTATAAAAAGACAGAAGGGAGTAATCATGTAAAGAAGGTGACGGAATGTTCTATTTTAGACAGTTACTCCTATTGTAATATTCCTTTGTCCCTAAGTGCATTGGACTAAACATCCCTTTGTCTTAATACTTTATTTAAACATAGGAATTTATAAATTATTATATCCCTTTATATTTTATGAAACTTAAGGAAGATACAATCTAATGAAGTACCGATTTAAGAAGATGTATACATCCTGCTTGTATCTTGCATTAAGGATGTGAAAACCGCCTAAAGGAACGCCTTATGTTATTCATTAGAAGTTAGATATAAATAGGATTTATTAATTCCTCCAACTGCTTATAATTTAAAATGAAAACTAGAAAAATGAACTGTCAATCAAAAGTATCAAAGGTAATACTCATCGTGAAATAATTGGAAGTTTCCAAAGGAATCCTAAGAATTAGCGAGATTGTTGCTTTCATGTATTTCTTATTTTTCTCTTACTACTCTATATTTAGAATTTTATAAAGCTTTTTAATGAGAATTCTAAATTGTATTCAAAGTTAGATCTATTTTTAATATGAGAGAAAAATATCTCCATTCTTTCCGCAAGGAATAGAAAAGATAACAAAAGTCAGTTTATATCTTATGAATAGCAAATAAGTGGAAAAAGTTTTATTCTTTTTGAAAGTTTTGGTTTTAAAATAACAAAAAACCAGCTAAGATTCGAGTTTTAAAAGATATACATTCTAAAGTTTCATCCAATTTAGATGAAGCGACACCTCTTGTCATTACATTATATACTTAAACCTTTTGGTAGACCTCAGCCGTCCGAAGGCTATTGTGAAACTGATTATTATTAAAGTTTTCTTCATTATTAATTTTAATTATATATATTTAAAAAAAAAAAGTTATTGAAATTAAAGTTTTTTAATTAGACATTTTTGTTTATAGTAAATCAATTGCTTCTTGACAGCAATTGCTCTTCTGGGAATATTATTTGAGTTGTGAAAAACCCTTGTTACTCGTGTAACGCTTTTTAGTGTTAATTTATAGTAACGCATTTTTAGTTTATGTGTCTTAGTCAAGACATGAAAATGTCAGAGCTTTATTTTTATAAGAAAATACGATTACATAATTAAAGCGAGCCTAAGCGAGCATCTTTTATTAAAAAAAAAATATATATATATGCACTCTGTAGTAACGTGTATGTGTCCGAAAATAACTTGAGTAAAAACTGACAGATTTAGTTGAGATTTGGTATACCTGTCCTTTTTAGTAATGCTCTGGCTGAGTTTATTGGATTCATTTAAAATTTCAGGACGGGAAAAATTCTATTATCACCTATTCGATAAGACTAACATTTTTAACAAATACATATTTTTAGTAAAACTGCCAGCGACAACGCTATGAATAAAACGTTAACTGAAAAAGCGGGCCTAAAAGTTGAAAACAGAGAAAACAACGTTTTCACCAATACCTGGCATTCAAACGTATCGATTCTTATAAAACTTCACTTAACTCATCTAATGTTCAATTGAAACATGCATGTAAAGTTTGAACTTGATACAAACACAAGTTTTTGTGTAGCGATTTATTTTATAATAGTTTAAATGTAGTAGGCCGGGACTTGAGGCATTCCAGTTTCCTCACTACACGGCTCTTTCCTTATCCTCTTTAACTGTCAACTCATCATGATAAACTATTTTCTTAATATTTAATATGTCGTATTGTATTATGCTCGCTTTAATGAAAAAGCCACGCTATGCCTTGTAAAATTACATTTTATAATTGATTACATTATAAACCATAAAATTTCAATTCGTTCGTTGAAAAGTAAGGTTTTAATTATTGATTTCTATAACAATTTATAAAATTAATTATATCGTTCAGTGTATTTTATTACCAACTAGCTGGATACCCTTGCTTCGCTACGGAGTGTTTTTAAATTTGATAAGTTTATAAACTACCAGGAAAGCATACAAATTATTTTACTATGCGAGAATATCTAGATTCTAACCCTACTACATATATCCCCCTCCTCTTTGATAAATCATTTCCAAATACCCTAAATTTATCCCCCTCCTAAATGAAAATATGACAAAACTGTACATAACAATTACTGTATTCTTAAAGAGCATTTCAACGATATGCATCATGAAGATGAAGAGTATTCATTACTTGTACCCCGTACCCCTTTGAACCAAAATTTATAGTTCGAAAATTCGTGAACAGTAACCTCCCCTTTGCTTTGAAGGTCAAGTGTGCAAATTTTCATCGAGATCGGACTAAAACTGTAGATTTGTATAAAAGACTATACATATGTACACCCTTATGATGACTTTTATATCCATATACCCCTTCTAAATGAAAGTAAGACAAAACTGTACTTAACAACAATTACTTTTCTCTTAAACAGCTTTTCAACGATTTGTATCATGAAGAGTATCTATTACTTTGTCATTTGTACCCCTTAGACATTACAACAATTACTGTACTCTCATAGAGCATTGCAACGACATGCATCATGAATATGAAGGGTATTCATTACTTGTACCCCGTACCTCTGTGTACCAAAATTGTAATTTCGTAATCTCATGTAGGCAGTGACCTTCACCTTGTTTTGAAGAAAAAGTGTGTAAATATTCATCAAATTAGGATAAAAGACATACCCTCATACGGATACTCTTCTTTTATATAAGATATAGCTTTATTTTTCAATTTACCCCCCTCCTAAGTGAAAATATGATAAAACTGTACATAACAACAATTACTGTCCTCTTAAAGAGCTTTTCAACGATATGCATCATGAAGCGTATTCATTACTTTGACATTTGTACCCCGTACCCCTGTGTACCAAAATTAAATTTCGAAAATTCATGAAGTCAGTGTTTTTCCCCTTGCTTTGTAGGTCAATTATGCAAATTTACATCAAGATCTGACTACAACTGTAGATTTGTATAAAGAACATACATTCGTTGACTTTTATATATGTATGGCCGCCATCTTAAATCAAAATGCCCGATTGGTTAACCATTTATCTAAAGTTACTAATTTGATATATGGAAGCTAACTTCTAAATTTCAAGGTTCTAGTGCAATTGGTTCCGGAGATATCGTCTTGTCGAATTTTGTATATAAATGGCCGCCATCTTGAATCAAGATGGCGGATTTTTAAAATATTTCTTAGCGAGCACCTAGGAGGTAAGAGGAACACACCTACAAAATTTCATGGTCGTAGGTCCAGTGGTTTCAGAGATATCGTGATGTGTCAGTCAGTCAGTCAGTCAGTGAGTGGTATTTGGATTTTATATATATAGATAGATAATAATTTTATGCTACTAATGGTATTTTAAAATCTAGCGATAAGTTTCTAAGATAGAAACCACTATGGATTGTAAAAGCTATTTCAGTTTTACTAAATATTCAGGGAAGGTTTTTCCAATACTCAATGTGATCCCGATTTTTACGACTATTGCGCATTAAAGGCCAATAATTGGCTTTGCCGGTGCTGAAGCGATAAGCCGTAAAAGCGTTTAAACTTAGAGAACCCTCCTCTAGTCCCTTACTGGTTCAATACATTGACTTAATACTTTAAGTAATGATCTTTAAGCTGTAAGCTTTTATATAAACATGATTCGTCTGAAAGATCATTACTTGGACTCACAGAAAAAACCTTTAGATCTTCTCCTATTTCTACATAAAAACTAGTGTCCTTATTTTTATTTTATTTTATTTTTTCATTGACGCCGAGATTATTTTATCAGTTTTAATGGTATAACGTTTGTTGTTACATCTCTAAAATATGATCTATAATTAAAATTTTTGAAATTTTACTTTTACTTCCAGTGCAACTACAGTAGTGTTTATTATTTAAGTAAATTAGTATCTACTAGTGTTTCCAGAGTCCATGAGAAAATTACTCTCTGTGGAAATTAAGTCCAAACATTTTTAAGCCTTAGTCAAAAGGAAATATTTATTGGATTTTGAAGAGTGTTGGACAGCTTGTTTACGAACACCCAGCACTTATATTTTATTTAACAATATTTTATGTTTGTGCTTCGTATACACTGCGATGATGCTCTCACTCTAAAACCATCTCGTCAGTCACCTAAACAGTACTGTCAAAATAGCATTTTTGAGAGGAATGGTGACAGTGTAAGTGATAAGCGATATACTACATGGCCGATGTAAAGCTAACAAAAACTGCTTTATTTGAGAAATCATTAAAGAGAAATATTGAAGAAGCCAAAGAACTAGATATTAGAAAGGTAAAGAAGATGTTTTCATGTATAAAATCAACAATATAATTCATGCAATGTGAGTGAGCTATCAAACTGTTAAGCCTTCTAGATAAATTTTCAAGGTGTGATAGTTCTTGTGACTCTAATGCCACGATAGTTCGCTCAACTATCTTGTCACTTGTCAATGTTGTCGTGAAGGTGGCTATCATCGTTTAAACAGAGTGTATAAGACTCGATATATCTCAGAAATTAAAATTTATTTAAAAAAAAAAATTAGCGATATGTACAACAAATGCTGTACTTTTTTCGCTTTTCAGAGTTTAAAGTTAATACACGATAAAGAGGCTTGGCGCACTTTAAAAATTTATGAGTTTAACCGAGACTTTTTTGAACTTACTCTTATCAAAGTGCATAATGTGCATAGCCAGTGAACTGATAACGGCAAACAATAGTTGCATTATTGTGGACAACCATATAATTAAAGTCAATCTAGTCAATTTCATTCAATAAACTACTTTAATAATAGATGTGGTCTTATGATAATATACAATACGTGTTAACGTATTCTTTACTTTGGGACTTATAAATTTTGTTTATGTAAGACCTTATATGCGAGGTGCAAACCCGTTTACTAACCATCTAATGTAGTACTCTATACCCTCATTAAGCAGGTTATCTGACCCACAGAAAGTGAGGTCATACTGTGCTTATGGGAAGTAAGTAATTATACTATTATACTGATAATATAGATTAAACTTTGAGAGGGTTAAAAGGTTGCTCCTTGCAAATTTTGATTAAAATGTTTTTATATTTTGACGCTTATACGAGTTTACGCCACAGGAGAATTTTAGCTGCTTGTACTACAATAATGAGCTGCAATGAAGGCCGCTCCCTGACTTGTCAGTACGGTATCGGTAAGCACGTACGCTAGGTACCGATTCGGTACAGATTCTTTACCGAGCGCCTATATCTTAATGACCTCTCTGATTAGGGCGGTATACGGGGGAGCGGGGCGGTAAGGGATCGGTATACAGAGAGTCCGTACGAACAACCTGTAAAAACAGAACCGGTAAAGTACTAGATTTATATACTACTATTATTCTATCTTCGAGCGTGGACGAGTTGTTATTGCAAGATGGCAAAGAAGAAAGATATTCATGTTGTTTTGGTCTCTGAAATTAAGAAATATCTATCATTGTACAATTATAAATTATCGGAATATGCTAGAAAGGAGACGGAGAAAGCTTGGTCGGAAATTTCCAAGAAATAAAAAATTACAGGTATTTCCTGTTTAGTTTATATTTATTAATTTTAAAATTATAAATAATAATATTAAATTATATCGACAATTAATATTCTTGGCAACGTATGGATGTCGTATGAATGTAACGCACTATAATAGTATATTTTTTCTGATGACGACTTAATCATGCCACGACACTACCTTTACTGCAAGATTCTACCGAAAGTATACCGACAAGTGGGGAGATGAAGAAAGTATCGGTAAGCTATAAGTAAAGCAGAAAATACCGATATCACCCCGTCAAGTCAGGAAGCAACCTAAAGGTATAACATAAACTAATGTAGTCTGCAAAACATCAAATTATTTTAACCCTGTAGGGCTACGGTTAATTTAAAATGTATATTTTATTAACAATATTACTTTTTCCTACCAACTACAATTCAATAACTTGTAGTGAGTGATATCTGTTGGTTTCTGGCCATGTTCTCAGATGGATAGAAGCAGGAATAGATAACGTCTGTCACTCTTCATTATCTATGGTAGTGGATTTGAGTGCCTATGTCAATGTTGACACATTCAAACGGGTTGATATTTTGCGGTATTAATACTGAAATACTGACACTAGAATACTCTCTCTGTACCTCAATACACCCTGCTCACTTTTGTTTATATATAAGTGTGTATGTATATATTTGTATATACATATATACAACACAGAGATTGCATTTAGAACACACACAACATTTTACTGGTATATAAATACATATGTAAATATTAATTTGTTTGTGTGTATTCTTAGTATACAGCATTAAAGTACACAATTTTATACTTATTCTTATCAAATAATTTATTTGGAATAAAATAGTACTAGTAATAGTATTGTTATTAAAATTATACGCTGTCAATTAGTGCACATACCTTACTCGCGTCCTATATGATAGCACGGCATTGCCCTGCCAAGTCGAGCACAGCCGTCCACACCATTCTTCACTAGAACCGCATATCAAGGCCCTCATTTTTGATTTTTTTTTTGCAACAGGCAACACTGTACTTGATAAGAATATAAGTTTCTTCTTCCTTAATCTATACATATATTTTTCTTCCTCTTTATTTCTGAGTTTTGAGTTTTGATTCGTTACTTTTGATTTCCAACCCCGTTATTTGTAGCGTCTTTTGTATTTGCATCATCCCGTGGATTTGTGGATCGTACAAAATCGTTTGTCAGTTGTGAATATAATTCGTACTGTATATAAACAAACAAAACAGGAAACCTTATCAGATTGGAGATTGGAAACCTTCCTGTTGTTATTCGTGAGATTCGACATAACTGCGCATGTTATACAAACTAGAAATGGGTAGTCTTAGCCCCCACTGTACTGACTGTACTGACTTCGGCAATACTCAGAAGTTCCGACTTTAAACGAAGCTAAGTTTTCAGTTTCTCCCGTGTTCATGACTTCTTGGTCGACCTTCAGAGATATAAATTTTATACCTCAACCTTTATTGGTTCATAAGATATATGACCCTAAAGTTTTGTCATTTTGTCACGGATATATAGACTGACTCAACATAATTCTAAGGTATTCTAGCAATCCTAAAAACTTAAAAGTTTGAATAAAGGTAAAGCAGGAAAAGGAAAAGGAAATGGAAAAATTACAAAATCCGAAAAACAATTTGCCTCCCTCAAGGCTAATAGAAAACTCGGGTATACAAAATTAATGAAAATAAAAAAAATAAAAAAATCATAACTTGTGCTACTAGTACCTAGTAGAGAACTTTCGAAATAATGTATAATTTTATTCTCATTAACAGAATTTTGTATTGGAATAAGTGAGTTTTTTTTTACTAATTTGACAGTATTGCGTTCAAGATAACTATTTAGTTCGATTTGAAAACCCATAATAAGAGGCTAAGAAATGAAAGCTTACATACAAAAAGAAGTGACATCCCCCCAATCCCATCTTTGGTTGTTTGATTCCCGACTCCGGGAAGAGCCCCACGTTTGCTGTTCAGAATCATGATATAATTGGGTACCTATCTGAGTGAAGTGGCGTCTTACGGATGGGCGAAGCAAGTACAATTGACTTAAGTGACACACCAACCTCAATTTGTCGATTAATTATATAGTTGCATAAGTCTTTTGGTAGGTTTAATCAATTCAAGCGAGCGTAAGAGCTTCTTATATTAAAAAATATTGCATTCTGTCTGTTTGCCTGTCTCTCAGTAACGTTTACTAATGCTCAGGTAAGTTCAGGAAATTATTCTTCAGTGTAGCTTAGTTGGTTAGAGCGTCTGTACTGGTAATGTAGGAGGCCCGTGGTTCGAATCCTGGCGCTGGACGCTGGAGTATATTTTTCTCTGTCTTTCTCCCGTTGTTAATAATAATAATTATAATTTGATTTAAATTAAAATTTAAACTTTCCGTAGTATGAATACTACCAAAAACTTAAAATTGAACATCTATTACCGAGAAGCCTGGTGCCTCCTCTACTTCTAAACAACTTCTATCAGTTGTTTCTTGGTGGAAAAAAACTTATTTTTTACTTTCTATTAGTCTCGTATCGTTAATGAGCATTTTATTTTATTTTTTATTTTATTTTTTTTTTTTTTTTAATGTTTCTTATATTTTATTCGCATCACATGCGCGCCAGCCACGTGTTTAACATAAAATACAATTTGATAATAAAAATTGTAGTAAACTCTGATGGCTATATATAATTTATAATTCTTAATTCTAACAATCTCTTACTTAACTTGCAATTAATAGTGCTTAAATTAATCTACAATGTATAAGAAAATAATTATAGAATAGTTATAATTAGTTCTGCTAAGCTTCCTGCCTTATTTCGGATCAAAAACGGTTTCTGGTTAAAATAACGATGAAGAAGGGCAAAGGAGTCGCGTTTAAAACCAGAAAATTAATTAAGTTTTTAAATGATAAGACTTTAAATCATAATTGGGCATTCTTCCTCTTAAGAGTCCTAGGGCCGTAGGTCCTTGAAGCAAAGTCGTCCATTTAAAGTGGCTCGTTTAATGAGAAAAGTTTAGCTGGGTAGGTCCTCTTCGAGGGTTGAAGAAATGCACTGACAATATCAGTATTATAAAAATGTCTCAGTCAAAAACCAGTTCTGAATATCACCTTGTCGCTGGCCCTTACCTCTGAGATATTTTATTCATTTATGAACTATCTAATGGAAGATGCAACCCTCCGCATTGCAGGTGTTTAAACGTATTTTTTATCTTCTTTACTTACGGCAGTTTCCTCGCTTTAATGTTAATTTTTAAAGGTAGGAATAAACATAAATCACAATGACAAAACAAGATATTAATATTTATACTTTTGTTTATTTTCAACAATTTAAATTACAGAATACGAATTGATACCTATTGACCGAAATTTTAAATTATATCTGAGCGATCAAGCTAAATTTAAATAACTCAAATTAGTTTAATTCCATAGGTATCCCACTACAAAACTTATTGCTATTAATTTTTAAGAGTATAAATCAATTATAATCACTATTTTTTTGCTTCAAGCTTTCCAAAGGTAACGAAAGCTACGTGTGATCGTTTTGAAGAACAATAATTATTTATGCACCAAGGGAGTAAAGTAAGCCATTATTCCCTGAGCGAAAAAGTTGGTTCTTTCGGCTTCGCCTCAAGAACCATGGTCCCTAAATCCCGAGGCTCAGCCAAGGGAATAACGCTAATCAGCTAAGGATTATATTAGATAATTATAATTAAGGGAATACTAGCAATTACTCACGAGGTACATACAATATTTTATCGCCAGTAGGGATTAAATACACATGTTCGTCCATTGCACAGTTTTTTATTTATTATTTTAATAAATAACAATAATTAGCACTTTTAATAGCAGATATTCGAGATTCAATATTAAAAACAAATATGAATTAGAATTAAACTCAACAAGAAGGTTATTTAGATGCAGGTTATAAACAAAGATAAACATGATCGTATAAAAGCAGTGACGCCAACCTAATTTCAACTTCACATTAGCCATTCATTCTCTACTATTTATAAAACTAGGTGTGCAATGCTTGCAATATTGAGCTGAGCGTGTATTTTAATCATATTTATTTTTATTTTTCATTTTTACCATTTTACCAATAGAATGGCCTCATAATGAAAATATGATAAAAGTTAACATTCAACAATAACTGTACTCTTAAAGAGCTTTCCAACGACATGCATCTTGAAGGGCATATATATTATTTTAATAACTTTTGTACCCCGTACCCCCGCGTACTAACTTGGATCATTTCAGATTTATACCTTCCTTTGGTTGGTCACTATGAACATGCCGAATTTTAAGAGGATCGGCTCAGCCGTTCAAGAGAAAACTTTTTTACCCCGTACCTTGTACCCCTGAGTACCAATTTGGACCATTTCAGATTTATACCTTCCTTTGGTTGGTCACATTAACCGTGCCGAATTTTGTGCGAATCGGTTCAGCCGTTCAGGAGGAGTATGCATCACAAAAAACGCCAAGTGTAGTATAAGAGCTTCGCTTCGCTCAGCTCAATAATTAAGTTGCAATATTTACTTTTTCGCCCTTCTTTTACTTTTTCTTCCTACTTTTTGAATTCAGGGATGAAAAAACTTAGTAGTCCCTTTCAACTAATTCAAAATCATAAATTTTTTTAGCAAACCGTTTCTGACATTAGAGAACGTTTTTGGTTCCTTGTCTGCCTGTCGCTTAATTTTTGGGAACGAACAGTATCTTATAAACTGCTCATCACATTTTAAAGAAATTTGGATTGTAGGCCAAAATTGGTCCTTTGTTGATCCCATATAAGTGTGTCAACCTTCTGCACCCATTTATTCCTCTTTCAAATGTGTACAAACATACATTTATTTATTCGTACATCTTCAAAAGTACTTTTGCATTTGGTAGGAGTTATTGAAGGTAGACCGAGGATTAATTTCAAATGTCTGCGCTCTTTCAATTTTTGCTACATTAATACTTCAGTTTATAAAAAAAAAAATACAAACAATTTTAACAAATTAAAAAAAAAAAAAATAACGGGGAAGTATTTAATAAATTCAACCAAAATAGTAAGTAAAAGCATAAAATCATTATTATTCGCAATAGAACGCGAGGGAGCTATGTACACTGATTGGATGACTATTTATCATTAATTTAGTTCAGTTTTATCCTAGATTTCAATAACAGTTTTTGAGTGGACTAAATATTGAAATGTTATAATTGAGTTAAATCAAGTTTTGAGCGCTTATTAATTTTGATTTTCATCTTGGTGTAGTATTACTTTACTCTTGGCAAGATAACCGAACTCTAAATTTTTGGCAGGAATCAGTATTTTCAGCTATAGCAATAGACAGGAACCCCGCTCGGAATTCACCAATTTAATTATAAATCATTTTTATACACAGACAATGAACTGGGATTAAGAATTTAACTATTTTAAGAGGCCATTCTAATTGAAAAACCCTTGTCAATAATTTCCATAACAATAGTTTAGATCTGGCGTTTCATGAACTTTCCACTTACAATTTCAGGTAATAGGATATGGTACCTAAACTATAAAGAGCTTTATCTTACATCTATTTCATCTTCTTAGCTTGACTTGCTAAAACAATCTTATTTACACACTATTTTTCCCACAGTAAAAAATTAACTTGAAACACAATCTTCTTACCTTTTGGATCACACTCGTCTAATCACGATTTGAAGAGAGGCTGCTTATATTGTATTTCCTACAAACTACGTTTTAACTGCTATCATTTGAACAACACTTTTCTTAGCACTACTGTGTTTCATGGTTTCTTCTTCCAAAACCTTATTACAGGTTGAGAATACCATTTGTATAAAATTATAATGATAATCATCAGCAGTGCAACAACCCGAAAATGCTTAGACCTGCCAAATGGCTTATACAGAAATAAATGTAATGGATGACATGGGGTTTGCCTGGCACTGTCATTTGTATAAAGCTTAATCAGCTACAAATTTATGTAGCGATACTGGGTAAACATAAACACCCATAATGGGGTCCAGCAAACCCGGACCTCGTGTTTAAGAAGCGCGTATGCCACCAATGAGCTACCAGGGACCCAAATATGTGTATAATATTTCTGTCAAAGCATTTTGTTCCTTTAGAGAATCGGTGCTTGATATTATTTTTGCTTTGGAACCTGGAGGTTATGGGTCCTAATCCCTACTCCATCGAGGGGCGAGGGGCCTTCAGGTGTGTTTAGAGATTGTTCATCCAGCATCGCCGTAGAAATAAGTAAGCTTCTTACATGAAGTGGCGTCCATCCGATTATGAATACCATTATACGCTTTATACACCTAACGGTGTGATACGCCAACTATACATCAATTACATATATAGTTGTAAATGCCCTATAAAGTGGTAAAATCCTTTCCGGACTGTTTTATTGTTATTATTTAGAGAATAGGAGTGGAGGAGATTAAGACTTCTAAATACCAGAAAAACTTTTTTTTTTAATTTCAGCTCATTCATTTTAATTAAAAATGTAATATAATCGGTTTCAATTAAATGAAATGCCTTAATAGTTTTGTTTCCAAAGCCTTCTAGGTATAGAATCAGGACTATAGTATAATCATTCATTTACATTACTAAGAATTAATTTAATACTATTCAAATCGTAGTGTGGAGTCTATTTATATATACATATATATTATATAAAAATAGCCATCGAATTAAGTAATACAGTAAAAAAATAAAATAGAGAAAAAAAAAGAAGATAAAATGAATGAGAAAATAATCGTAGTCAAAACCAATTAGACTGGGAATTCATCGCACAATCATCAACCATTAGTGCATTAATTCAATTACTAGTCTCTCCTCGATACGGCAGTTGCACCAGTAAATATTTTATAATTCTAGTGCTAGAACAAAATAATGAAATAATAAATAATCGATTTATAGAAAATTAGAGTGAGATTTAAGCACCTGAATCAGAAATTAAATCGGTCTACAATTGCAGATGTCATACGAGCTCAAATTAAAAAAAAAAAAAAAAAAAAAAAAAAAAAAAAAAAAAAAAAAAAAAAAAAAA
>KZ653202.1:29839-40901 GCA_001010745.2 Gerris buenoi | reverse complement strand
TTTTTTTTTTTTTTTTTTTTTTTTTTTTTTTTTTTTTTTTTTTTTTTTTTTTTTTTAATGTAAATATAGGTACTCTAAACTCTAAACTACGATTCGGCGAGAATTTTATTCTCAGTGGTTAATGGAAAGAAATGTATAATATATTCCTGATTCTATTCTGTGAACGATTCGGAAACAAAACTATTTAAGCGCTTCATTTAAATGCCGGACCTACATAAAAATAGAAAACATGACCACTAATGCCTAGCACGAGCCCCCCGTGGATCATTGGGTGAATGCTAGTATAATATAAGTATAGATAATATTTTATTTTACAATAGTTGTTGTTTTATATTGTCACTATGGAATAGAGACCATTCTGTGCTTTAACATTTACAGAGTTTATACGTCAAAAATCCAAGTAGTGCTATCTATGAATGTATTGCATCTATAACTTTGCGAATTTGAATTTGATTTATATTCCATTTTCTTCATTCGATTTGTCTTTGATAGTTGTTCATACAGATATAAAACCTAAACTTCATGACTGAATTTGTTTTACAAGCAAAGAAGAAACAAAATAAAATTTAAACTCAAATGTCAATTTTGAATACGATTTGGGAGAAAACACGGTTACTGTCCTTTTAGGTCAAATCTTTCTGTTTCCCAAAACATATTTCATTTCGAGTGCATAAAGTAGAAGCATATACCCTAAAAGGTCAGTGGAAAGTAAACAAACGTGAAATTGCCCTTCCACGGCCCGCCGCCTTTTTTACTTTCTCATATAAAGAGAAAGTATTGTGATGGCGCGAAAATTCGATTTTGAGATTTTGATGGATTTACACGTTTTGAGGTCCCCTGAGTCCAAAAAAGTGGTTTTTAAAAAATGTCTGTCCGTCGTCTGTTGTCTGTCGTCTGTCTGTCGTCTGTCGTCTGTGCAGACGCCTGGAGCCTAAACTACAGGGCCGATTTTGACGAAATTTGGCATACACGTTCAGAAAAATCATACCCCGAGGCGAAATCGAGAAATGAATTTTAACTCCAAATTTGAGGGCGCTACCCCCCAAAAACCCTGAAAAAACAAGAAAAAAAATTATTTCTCGAAAACGGTTCCGACGATTTTGATTAAAAAATTCTAAAATGTAGTCCATTAAAATACGAATCTAATGATATAACTTGTTTTCCCGGGAAAAATCTAGTTCCTGAGATAATAGCTTAAAACGCGGATGGAGAGAGCCCGGGTTCGATTCCCCGCCCGGGAGAAGTTATTTTTATGATATTTTTGATGAAATTTCCAATAGTAATTAAATGTACATATATGAGAAAGTTTGTCTGAGTTGTCTCGGACCGATTTTTTTCTTTTTTTTTGCGCATTGTAAAAATAGAATTATCTTTCGAACTCATCTATCCTTGTTTACCACAAGGTGTAGTTCACCCTTCTTTTTCTAACTCGTGTTTTGACAAAACGATTTTAATAAAACAATTTAATAGTTGATTAGAGTATATTTTTTTCTCTTTTAAAAATATATAGATACAAATATATTTGTAATTATATATAAGTAAATGTATTTTGTTTAGAGTTATTCATTTTACCTTGTCCTACCTAAAAAAATTAATGGTTTTAAAAAACTTGTAGGCTCATTGGGGATTATTTGGATCCATGGGGGTTACGTAGACCTTCCCCCTCCTAGAAACAATTTTCCTAAAGATAAAAGGTTTTTCAATAAAAACAAGTAAGGCGCGCTTCATGTAAGTACATGGGGCGATAATCGCCGGTTTCTGTACGATTAAGTTTAAATATTAAGTGTAATAGTTGCATATTATTTTTCTAAACTTCAAGACCTTTAAATTTATGTATACCCGCCATATTGGAAGGGCCGCCATCTTGGAAATATTAAGTGTAAAAAGTCCAAAATTTGTCCAGTTGTCTATAATGCCGAGATGTACCTGTGTGCCAAATTTCATGTTTCTAGCTGCAGTAGTTTATGAGTTGAAACAAGCCAACGGACAAACGACACAAACGGACAGACGGACAGACAGAGCCGTTATATAAGGTTTCTTTTGTACAGAACTCTTTTGTTCTGTACTTTGTACAGAAACCTAAAAATCAGCTGTAGCTGTGGTTTTGTAACGCGTTGGAGAGCAGCCTATCTACAATGTTTGACTTGTTGAACGTTTGAACTCTTTATGCCATCTACATTAACACAATATTTATATTGTTACAATATACATAATAATAAATTTATTATTTATAATATTTGGCGCAACAGCTCGTGATGGACTTGTGCTTGCCACAGGGCTTATACAACTATCCATGTAATGGATGACACGAGGTTGGCGAGTCGCTCTATCAGGTGTATATATATATATATATATATATATATATATATCTTAGTATGTCTTCCGTAACCACTTACATAGCGATACTCAGGGAAAACCTTTTCCGGTGACGAGAATGGAACCTAGAAAATATCCTGCATGAAATTTGTTTTTTCTTATCCGTCATGTTCTTTATGATTTACTTATTATTTCAAATTTGGCATAAATTATTCATAATTTTTATTAAAAATGCTTGCATGTGAGTAAACAAAGTTAGAAATGGAGATTTGACTAGTTCCACAATGTTAAGGAATTTATTTTGCAATGATTCTGCACACTTTGCATAGCTACCACGGCTGTCTGATTGGCTAGTAGACCCGCATGCGCAACTGTTATTTTTTCTTTACTTGAATCACACATAACTGTGTCAATCTCAAGGACACGATTCTCCATTTCTCTGGGAAGGGGGTGCTCTAAGGACATTCTCATTTTGTTTAACTCACAGATAAAGTAAATATCCTAGTCTTTCTTATTCACTGCTTTGTTTACATAACTTTTTTAATAATATATAAATACTATTATTTTTTGCTCTAATGGATTATAATTCGTTAAACCGTAATACATATATTTAACAATCAGCAGATTAGAACCAGATGTATAAACAATTGTACTGGTAAAAATGAGATTGAAAAACGTCAAAATTGGTTAATTCAGGAAACTTATTTTATGACTTCTTCTTGGTCTTGGTAGTAGAATTAAGTGTAAAAAGTATCCAACAATTTAGGAGTGAAATAATAATTTTTAGGAGTGGTGGGAGGGTAATTTATAAAATATTAAATTAAATTATTGCAGTGATGTGTCCTTTACACGTATTTTATCGAGCTGAATACGATGAGACAACTTATTAGGTCGATTGAATCATTTTATATTGATGTACTATGAAAAAATAAATTTAATGTTTTCTCTAATAAAACCTATTCTACATCAATAAGGAATGATTAAATCGATTTTAGGAGTTGTTCCATTCCATTAAGCTCGATAAAATACGTATAAATTGTCACCTCTTTTGCATATTTTAATTTAATATTTCATTAATTACCCTGCCTCTAAAAAAAACATTGTTCTACCTCCTAAAATTCTTGGTGCTAGGTATATTCAGTATCACTGTCAAAACTAAGCTATAGCTATAAAGCAGTTTTATTTACAGGCGAATCTTGTCTTTTTAGGGCACAGCGTTTAGTCCATTTTACACTACAAAAATAATTATTTAATTTAATTGAACATATTTTTTTCACTATTAATTTATTACACAGATAATAAAGTATAAATTGAAAAAAAGAAGACCATATACTTCTCCTTTTCTAACGCCCATTAGAATGCTGTGAGATTCAAGAAAGAGAAAAATATTAAATATAAAATTAAGATACATACTACGAACCCTTCTTCGTTTTTTATCTGAGTGTTTAATTGGGTGTAAAGAGCTACTCTAATATCTAACAAACAGTATAAAAGAACCCAATTAAAGTACTTCAATCCTGTTTTTTATGTTTTTAGGAATATACTTTCAATTACCTAGTTATATTGGCCATCTTTACTGCTTTTATACTTTCATGAAATGGAAAATAATTATTTTCGAGTAGAAAGTTTTCAAATTACTGTATATAATTATACTCTCGAAAAATACACTTCACCATTGTGCAATAAAGAAACTTTATAGCTCTTATCCAGCTTTCAGCCACTTTTAATAATTATCTTTTTTCATAAAAACCATAAATAAATTTTAAAAATGTGTATACAATGGTCACTTGATGTTTAGATGTTTTGATTACCAAAAGGTTCATACTTATATAACAATATTCAATTGGAAAATTGGAATATAATATGGTTTATATTAAAATGGCTGAAACAAACTACTATCTGATAGCAATACAATTTTTAATAATAAAATCAGATTAGTGACCATAAAAGTAGTTACAATACAAAAGTAATTACAAGTAGTTAGTTATGACAGATCATACGTCACCTTGACCTGCATTATTTTTGAATGAACATCAATAATTAATATTCACTTGAATATTAAGCATAGAAGATTAAATAACATATTCCCTGACAAAAAAGACAAAATGGTAGTTTCTCCATGTTTTTGATGTCGAGATCCAAATTATTTTTTCAGTATTAATTCAATGTACTGATTAATTTTGTTAGCAGGTTACAGTTAAATGAGACCAGAAATAGCATGAAGTTGATTGGAAAGCTATTGCGGTAGTTTTGTTTGCCAATTTGTCGTAATATTGCAGTCTCCAGATAATGGAGAGAGCAAGCGAGAATAGCTACAGGAACAATAGGCCACCCTGTGTAACTCCAACAGGTTTCGTCCTATAACCTCTAATAGAATACTCCAATATCATTCATTGTGAAATGTTGTAATAGCATTGCTTTTGCAGTTTGAGTTATAAAGAATGGATGTACACGGTTTTAGTGCATTAATCAAGACTAAAAAATAGATTAAACGCCGGAATAATATATTATCATTTTATTACAAAGCCATAAGATAATTGAAAGTCGAAATTAATTTTGAAGCCAACCATTATTATTAAACTATTTTTTTCTTCAATCCTTTAAAGTTAAGCTATTATTTAACAAATTTAAATGTAGACAATTAAAAACATTCTGTAGAAATTGGGAGATGGTTTAATACTTCTAACAGGGATTAAATATTTTTAGTTGGAATAAAATTGACTGAGACTTCGTGTAAAACATGGACCTCTCTTTTATCTTTGTCTAAAATAAATAGGTACCTATGACCTTATCCTCTCCAGAACTGATCGTGTATCTGGTTTTGAAGGCACTACAATCAGATCGAACATTTCCATAAGCTTAATCAATAGGTATTCACTTGTATTAATAAATGTCCTCTAAAAATTATGTAACACGTAAAACGATAAAACAATTATACTCTTTGATTTCATATCATCCTCGGAAACTTTTATTATTAGATTTTTTTCAGTTGCGGAACTATTCCTCTGGAATCAGTCTTTCCATTTTTACTAGGAATTAAAAATTAGACTGAGACAGACGTAAAGTCTTCAACAAATTACCAACAAATCAAACCTGTAGCGAAGCATTGCATGGTTTTTTAAAAGATTAAAAAAAAGAGTAAAATAAAAAAAAAATGTTTGCTATGATTGACAGGCCAGGCATTATCGTGACGTTTTAGCTCCATCATGCCGTTACGGAATGTAACTCAGATGGATGGATAAATCTTGACGGCGGCTATATTTGAGCTAGATACTTTGCTGTCGGCAATAATACGAAGGCCAACTTTCAACTAACAAAATCATCGTATTTAAGGGAAAAACCATATTTTCAACTATCAATTATGTATATTTATTCTTTCTTTGGTCGGGGTAACCTTCTTGTGACAATTTTTTTATAGCTTTTAAATTTTTAATCGTGCTAAGCTCAAAATAATATTTTAATAGCATTCTCCAAGACCTAAGATGCGTTTATATCTGTACTAGCCGTTAAGACCGTGGTGAAAAAATAGAAAAGAAAAAAGAAGATGGTTGTAAAAAAGTACTAAGAGATAATTAGTTATAATTAAAATATTTAAATATACTGTTTTTAGGGTTTCGTTGGTAAAACCAAAAAAAGAAACCCTTATAGTTTCGTTCCTGTGTCCGTCTGTCACTCTGTACGGTTCCAATAACTTTTGAATCAAAAGAGATAAAAGCGTGAAACTTACCAGTATTAAAGATCGTTTTGACGCGCACACAGGAAAAATATAGAGAATTCAAAATAATCAGCTGTTCAAATTCAAAATGGCGGATAATTCACATCGCGAGAAAAAAATATTTTTTTTTTAAATTTTGAGTGGGGTATCAAATGAACACTTGGGGGAAATGTTTAATTTTCGGCGCCATTTTGTCAATAAACATCAACATTTTTCATGTCCCCCCCCCCCTAAAATCGTACTTCCGCTGTTACTAAAAATATAGAAAAATATGCAAAATGTGCGGTCTGCTGGGCCAATGAAAAAATAAGATTAGCAACTCGATCTGATTTACTGGAAATCCAAGATGACGGCTAATTCATGTCACTCAAAAAAAAAAAAAAAATTTAAAATTTTGAGTGGGGTATCAAATGAAAGGTATTGAAGAGTAGATGACAAAAATATATAACACTTGAGGGTAATATTTTATTTTCCCCTCCATTTTATCAAAAAATTAATCATCCTCCCCCCTCCTCCCCCTTAATAATTTTGAAGTGGGGTATCAAATGAAAGGTATTGAAGAGTAGATTACAAATATATATACCACTTAGGGTTAGTGTTTCATTTTCGGCGCCATTTTGTTAAAAAACATCGAAATTTTTCGTGTCCCCCCCCCCTCCTCCCCCTTACTAATTTTGTTTCACAATACCAACGAAACCCTTTTTACGTGAGAATTCACGCCTTTCCAATTTTTTTAAAAGTTATAATATGTAGTAGGATTCATTACAGTGGTATGGTTTAGTGGTAGAATTCTTGTTAATGTGCTGGATTCCGTGGTTCAAACCCAGCCAATAGCTCATTTATTTTTAACGTTATAAATTATTTTGAGGTGAGTCACCGTCGCCGTCACTACTCTATTATATAAAAGATATTATAAGGGAATTTTATACATAGAATATTTAAAATATTTATTTCTTAGGCCCTGTGCACACGGATCTGCAACTCGAATTTCTTTCTAGTGATGCATGCGCACGCAACTGTTTAGTAACAATGCCCGTGTAGAAGTATTTATTTATTCATAATTTAAAAGGAAGATACATTATTTTATTTTTTATTTTATTTTTATTTTTATTTTTTTTTTTTAGTCATAGACATAAAATCACATTGAAAATATAAATATGAAAAACTCAACAACAGAATTTCGTAACGTTCCACATAATATGTATCTTGAAATTATAATTTAATTTCTAAAAACAGAATAGTTTAACGTTTATATAAAGCTATTATTTTTTCGCTAAAGAAAAAAAAAACTAGCTACGTTTGCCATTTTTTTATTTATAAAACCACAAAGGAGATGCAACATCCCCGGGAGAAAATTGTGTGATGTAATATATTACGCTACATTTTTTTTTTTTTTTTTTTCTTGTCGTAAATTTTTACCCCTTAGGACTTACCCTTACGGTAGAAGTGATATTCTTTTTCAAAGTAGACTTAATTTACAGGTTTGTATCGTAGTGTAGCAGCGTTTTTTTTTTTTTTTTTTCTTGTGGGCGTAGCATTTCTGTGGTTCTATTAAAAGTGGCAAACAGAGCAAGCTTTTTATTTCTTTACTGAAAAAATAATTTACTTTAAACAATCATAATATTTCTTTTGTATTCTTTCCTACTTAAAAGGAAGTCGCTATTTCTTCTGGAGTTATTCTAGCTTTTATCTCACTGTTGGTTATTAAGTTGAAATTTCCCCATTTCTATTCATTTCCTCATTAAATGCTTTTTTTTTTACTCTATTTCTATTTTTTTTTCAAACCCTATCAAGAGTTTTCTGTTATCTCTTGGATGCAGAAACGTTTTTTCACACCTTTAATTTCCGGAATCTACAAATTAAAGTTTCTCTTCTTTTTTTTTCTCCGTCCGTTTTCTATCTGTACCCTTTGCAATAATAAGATCTTTATATTCCGTTAGGTCTTGCAGTCATAAAGTTTTTTTTTCTTTTACAATTTTATAGAAACTTACATGTGGAACGGGAATTAATTCGGATAGGAGAGATTTGAGATTTTGAACTTTGAAGGTATTGTATAAAATACTTTTAATTGGTCTCTTGAGTTATTTACTTAAATTGTTTGCGGGAAATGTAGGACTTACAAAGGAAAAAAGGATTTCTAACGACCCGATTTTTAACCGAGGTGTTCAGTTCTTAAATTGTCTTTTCTCTCTTTTTCATTTATTTTTCAATTGATCTTCACCAAGTTATTTAAGATCTTCAAGGATTTCTTTTCTCTTCCACACACGGCTTTATTTAGACCTTGCATACTGTTGATATCTTCAGTTCTTCTTAAGGTGTATCTTGCTCATTTATACTTTAACTAGCCCATTAAGCCCGTGCCAACGGGCAGAATAAATATGGTTGAAAAAAAGAGCTGAGAGATAATTAGTTATAATTAAAAAAATTTTATTAACAGAGGACTAGTAGTTTTTAGGATATGGTGGTGCGCAAAAATTCTGAATGACAGACTGACACAAAACCAAAAATGTTTCCTGATGTCTGAAACGAATTTCATTTTTGGCTGAATACATAAAAAATGTAAAATTGGATTTTTTTCATTTGAATACACAAAAAAGTCGTTCTTCAGAACGATCGAAAAGCAAGCTTGTGTTAGCTTCTGTAAGAGAATAATGTAACAATTTAAAAAAAAATATTAACCCACGAATAACAAAGCGCTGAATCTGTTAAACTTAAGTAACAATGAGTCAAACCTCTCTAGTGTTAAGAATTATTAAATTTTGATTAACAAAGTTTCATTGAAATGGTCTAATTTCGTTTTATTTTGGCTATCGTTGTTCTTTTACAATTCTACTGATTAAAAAAAAAAACCTTAAATCTAATTCGTTTTTCCATTTTTTCCTCTCTCCGGAGCCCTTCAATTAATTAACACATTAATTGCATTGGATTGCAGTCGTTGAGAGGAGAAGGAAAAAATTGAATAAATTTTATTTTCATATTATCGGAGGAGAATTCTATCTACATAAATTTTCTATTATTCTAATTAAGTAAGGGAATTATTGAAGGAGAATCCTTAAAAGCCCTTCTCTCTACAGGATCCCATTTTATCTATGCTAATGTTATTCCATTTTATGATCTCTCCAAACTCATTACTGCTGAAACGTTCGCAGTTAGTCATTAAAACTAACTGAGCAAGATCACTTCTGGATGAGAATGGAAAGACCCTAGGAACGCTGTTATTTTCCTAATTGCACTATCATCTCAAAGACAACTAATAGAATTTCATAACATCTACGGCTTTTGAATTGGAAAACATTTGAAAGCCGTACGAAATGGTTCAATCTTGCCAAAACGTGCTCTGTAAATAGTATTTCAATTTCTGATATTGGTAATTTCTTTTCTAAGGCTTTCTTTATTTATTAGACTGATGTTAGGTCTTTGTTAAAATTTGATTGGATATTTTTTCGAAGATACTAATATTTATTAATAACAACGTCTTTCCTATCAACAAAGCCTATACAATTCGGCATCTGGCAGCCCAATAAAGTTTAGACATGGTGCCCTGTGTACATTATCTGTATTACTATTTTAGTCATTCGCGACATCTGTGAATGTGGTACATGCTGGGTCTATCTCATCTTGGCAAAGGGGTCGCACAGATTTCACCACCACATCTATTCTATGCAGGTGCCTTGGTTAATCATACCCCGTCGTAAAATGAAAGCTTGTCATAGTTCCTCTTCTGGTACTTATGGATATGGTTTTGGGTATAACCCACCACAGTGCCACCGTTTACCGTCTGCTAGGTTTAGCTGCGACCCCTTAATTTCTGATTGTTTTAAAAATACCAATTGATTAGTTTTGTTTAATCACAATAAAGAACAGGCGGTGTACTTTTACTTGAATAGCCAGACCAAACTTACTAACCAGAACCAAACCAAAATGTGCGGAATGGAGACACCAAATGTTCAGTAGTAATTGAACATGGGTAATTTTACTATTACAGGATCCAATGGGGCGAAACCAAAATTAAGGACAAAGAGATTGTATTCACATAGATATCTCTTGTGTATTTTATTTTATTATTATAACCCATAATAATAAGATATATAAATATACATCTTTAGGTGCTATTATCAACTATGATTCACTTGCTTCTTGTACGCTCCAATCAAAGCATTATAATTACATGGTGGATTACATGTTTTCCTGTCTCTTTTGGATTTGAAAAATCAAAGATTTTAGACTTTGGTTTAAGCTAGTTGCCAATTTAATTATCAGATTTTGTAACATTGCTATTCAAAACCAGATTAGATTAAAGTAGATAAATTGGTACACTCAAAATACCTCTAATCAAGTGGTTAATAAAGTATATGCAGTAAGTAGTGTGATACACTATAACCAAACTCTATTTATAAACAAAAATGTCATAACTTTTATGGTACATGAATTAAATAAAAAGTCTGTCTCTAATTTTTAAAGTGCACTCTTATATTTGATTATATTTGATGGCGCACTTATAAAAATATATTATTTATTCGTATAAAATAAGTTTAAAAGTTTTTAAGAACTCATTTCCTCTGACTTGAAACTTTAAAACCCTGTCACGAGCAATCTCACATTTTTAACGACCTCTTCTTGATATTTTATTGCAAACAACTTAATCTCGAATAACCATCTACAAAAATGTGAAATTATTAATGTTTTACCCATAATGTTGTACTTAAATGATAGCTTAATTTATTATTAGTATTCATGTTTTAAACGAAAAAATAAAACTTTGTTTGAAATTGTGCATGTTAAAATATTGTTGTAATAAAACTACTCCTATGTATATCTCTAACCCTATCTTCTTTTTACGCGACCTGCTAATAGAAATGTCTTTGCTAATGCTACTTGAACAAGATACACATGATTATCATTGAAATAATATTGTAATAATCAAGGAAGAGCGTAGCCTTACAATGGCTAAATGCTGTTCTCAAAAATAAAATAATATCTTTAATTAGGAGTGACATTTTATTTAAATCTTTCGTAAGCATTAAGTTAAAA
>KZ653202.1:16253-28384 GCA_001010745.2 Gerris buenoi | reverse complement strand
CATAACAAAAATTAATAGTAGTTAATTTTCCATTCGTACCCAGATCTCCTATATCTAAGGCTTATATCTATCTGGTACTCTGGATACTCTTCCTGACCTTGTAACATATTCACCTTTCTTATCACTCCTTTCCTCTTCAATAGCAGGTGGTTCTACGTCTACCGGTTCTGTCTGTGTCTCTCTGCAATTACTCTCTTCTCCTTCCTCTATTTTCCTTTCTTCGATCTTCTCTTCTTGCAACTCTTCGTCCAACTCTAGAGGATATAGTCGTTGAACCGCTCGACACAACTCTCCTTTTGCTGTTATGACTTTGGCCACCCTGCTTACTCCATCCACTCCTGGGATCACTTCTGTCACCCGCCCGAGAGGCCACAACACTCTTTTTGTTCTCTAGGTGTACGAGAACTATCTGTCCCACTCTGACAGTAGTGTTAGGCCTCCTCTCATTACCTCTGTGAATTAGAGCTGCCAAATATTCCTTTTCAAATCGGTTTCGCAGTTGTTGTCTGATCTCATGCAGATATTTGGCTCTACTGCGCAAACCTTCGGCTTCTAATTCATCAAGGTCGGCTGTATCGTTGGTCTTTAACGTTTGTACAAAATCCGCAGGGGTAAGAGGTTTTAGGTCGTCAATTTCCTCTGAGACATATGTCAACGGCCGACTGTTTACAACCGCCTCTATGTCGCAAAGAACCGTATAAATCTCCTCGTAATCTAACTTCGCTCTACCTAAAACCTTCCTTAAAAGATCTTTTACAATTTTTATCAAACGTTCATAAAATCCTCCAATCTTTCTAATTTTTCTAATTTATTTGTAACACTAATCAACCGTCTTTCTGCTATTTTCCTATTATCTCCTAACTGTATTGATTCACTCACCCATGGCAATCTAACTTCATATCTCAACTCTTCATTCATTCTTAAGCTTTTATTAAATTTCTCTAATACTTCACCCTCGCGTTCCTTTTTGCTTATTACTCTCCCCGGATCACTTATTCCAATTGCTTCTAATTCCCAAAGATTAGAAATATGTGATAAATTTTGTAAACTTACCGCGCTGCTTAAATTTAATCCACTATTACTACCCATTGCTGTCCATCCAAACCAAGTATCAATACATGTCATATTTCCTACCTTTACCATATTTCCTGTCAATAATTGTCCTATCACATCTGCCCCTAAGAGTAAACCTATCTCACTTACCTTATCTGCATTATTGTCACTCAATATAATATTATTTTCCCTTAATTTTTCTATTAAACTTAAATCTTCCACTCGGGGAATCGTATTACAAATTTTATTTTCAGTATACACTATAGTCTCAAAATTATATTCATTATTCAAACTTTCTAAATTAACCCGATGTTGACAATGTTTTTGTTTCTTTTTCACTCCTCCAAATAAAGAATGGACCATTGTGCATTGTCCTACCTCTGGTAAATTTAACTCTCTCGCCAATTTTGTGAGTATGTATGATTTTTGTGATCCTGAATCTAATAAAACCCTAACCTTCTTGATTTTACTCCTATCTCTAGGATTACTTATATTTAGTATTAACGTTTGCATATATACCTCTGATACCTCATTCAGGTTACTATGTACTTGAACTACCTTCTCTCCTGTGTCCTTTTTTGTTTGTTCACCCTTCTTGAACTGTCCATTTCTTCCATCTTTTTGTCTTGGCTTATGACATGGTAGTTCCGGACACATTATGACATAGTGAGTTTTCCTACAAAGAAAACACCTTGGAGGAAACTTGCAGTCTCTAGAAGTGTGTGATTTCTTGAAACAACTAAAACAACGTTTATTTTTAATTATTAATTCTTTCTTATCTCTAAGTGACATATAATTCCCCTTAAAACACTCCTGACTTAAATGATGTTTCCCGCAAAAAATACAATAATCCAAAACATGTTTATTATTGAAATTTTGATTAATTAAATTAGCTGCTGTTGGCAAATTTTCCTCTAATTTATTATCCACCTCCCGATCCCTAATTCCTAAATTATCAAAACTTTGTTGGGCAAATTTTACTCTTTCTTCGCTCTCAACTTCCCCCCTAAGAAAATCCATTAAATTACTTAAACTAAAACTTTGATTTTCTTTACTATTATTATTGGTTTTAAATTTTGATCTTTCCCAACCAATCAAAATATGAGTGGGTAAAGCCGATTCTATCATCGGGAGAAGCATGGCCGCGTAACTGTCTTTTGTCATGTTTAAAGTTTCAAGGGCGTTAATTTGACGAGAAATGGAATCGAATAATTCTGTCAACCCCATTTTATTTTTATTTGTTACTTGTTTCAACATTATGTTCAACAACTCTCGAACATAATGTTCTACAAGAACTTCATTTCTCGCAAATCTNGTGTGCACAATGCACCTATTTAATAATTACACATTTTTTATCTTCCTTGAGTTTTTATTTCAAACTGACTTTATAAATACACTGGTCAATCAAAACTATATAAAAATAAATATATACATGTTTGTCAATGTCATTTCTAACATCCTCCCCGCCCGTGCCCGCAGCAAAGAGAATCAAAGTTTTAGATGTGTAATCATTGTTATATATATACTGTTAGATACCACAAATAAATAAAAATTATAACAACAAAAAACAAAATCATAAAAAACAAAATCATAACAAAAATTAATAGTAGTTAATTTCCATTCGTACCCAGATCTCCTATATCTAAGGCTTATATCTATCTGGTACTCTGGATACTCTTCCTGACCTTGTAACATATTCACCTTTCTTATCACTCCTTTCCTCTTCAATAGCAGATGGTTCTACGTCTACCGGTTCTGTCTGTGTCTCTCTGCAATTACTCTCTTCTCCTTCCTCTATTTTCCTTTCTTCGATCTTCTCTTCTTGCAACTCTTCGTCCAATTCTAGAGGATATAGTCGTTGAACCGCTCGACACAACTCTCCTTTTGCTGTTATGACTTTGGCCACCCTGCTTACTCCATCCACTCCTGGGATCACTTCTGTCACCCGCCCGAGAGGCCACAACACTCTCTTTTTGTTCTCTAGGTGTACGAGAACTATCTGTCCCACTCTGACAGTAGTGTTAGGCCTCCTCTCATTACCTCTGTGAATTAGAGCTGCCAAATATTCCTTTTCAAATCGGTTTCGCAGTTGTTGTCTGATCTCATGCAGATATTTGGCTCTACTGCGCAAACCTTCGGCTTCTAATTCATCAAGGTCGGCTGTATCGTTGGTTTTTAACGTTTGTACAAAATCCGCAGGGGTAAGAGGTTTTAGGTCGTCAATTTCCTCTGAGACATATGTCAACGGCCGACTGTTTACAACCGCCTCTATGTTGCAAAGAACCGTATAAATCTCCTCGTAATCTAACTTCGCTCTACCTAAAACCTTCCTTAAAAGATCTTTTACAATTTTTATCAAACGTTCATAAAATCCTCCAATCTTTCTAATTTTTCTAATTTATTTGTAACACTAATCAACCGTCTTTCTGCTATTTTCCTATTATCTCCTAACTGTATTGATTCACTCACCCATGGCAATCTAACTTCATATCTCAACTCTTCATTCATTCTTAAGCTTTTATTAAATTTCTCTAATACTTCACCCTCGCGTTCCTNGGGGGGGGGGGGGGTAAACATAAAAAACCGTTAATTTAAAGTATTTAAATTAAGTTAACCTTATATGACGATTCATTTTTAGTTATATGTGGGTAATTGTATATAATTATATACTCAACCTCATTTTCAGGCACTATTGTTTTTTAGGGTTTTGTAGATACTTCTCAAAACCCTTATGCCGAGGGTGATGTGTCCGTCTGTCCGTCGCTCTTTGGTTTAAAGCGCCCGAACCGTTTAAGCTAAAAAGCTGAAACTTGAAACACTGGCGTAACTTCTGGGCCCAAACACAGGGCAAATACGCAATAGTTAATAATTCAATATGCGCATGCGCAATTAAAAGAAATGTTGTAAACTCAAAAATTTAGATTTTTTTAAATTTTCGAGTGGGGTATGAAATGAAAGCTGCTGAATAGTAGGTTACAAATATATGAATACTTTTTTATATTTTGCTTTCTTTATTGGTCAAATAAATAAAAGTATACCCAAAATTACCCCCCTCAACCACTATAGATCGGCTAGAGCTAAAATTTCGAATTAATTCATGTTAATACCTTATTGTGGCGCGATGAAAATTCCGGGAGTTCATCTTAAAATTTNAATGGGGGGTGATAATTCTTTATTTCCACCTCATTATTTTCCACGTCGGGATGGTGTCGATCAGTTGATCAAAACCGAATTTATCCCTAGGTGCTTCAAATCCTATGTACGCCTTTGCCAACATCACGATACTTAATTCTGGAATAATAAAAACGAGAGCCTCTCTATAAAATAAGTGTTTAATCCTCAAATCTAGCTCTTGGTCTCTCGGCCATCATCGGTGTCTGCAATGACAGTATAAATTGCAAGAACCGAAGAGATTGAGACGTGGGGCAGGTAGCCGATCGGGTGGGAAGGGGTGGGGGGTGGGTAGGCACTGCCAAGCGTGGAAGGGGGAGACAATATCACTATACCTACCGAGAGCGAGCAGATTTGATTGAAGACCTCCTATATCTTCCTCCTAACTTCCTGTTACTCGTGTAATGCTAGTTTTTTTTTAGTAACTCTTTTCGAGCTATGTCCCAGACATGAAAGCCAATACATGAGCCAAGACATGAAATTGTCAATACCTGATTCTCCTATGTATACTTTATCAAGGCCAATTCATAAGGAATTGAGTAAATGAAACCCCTTTCCTCCTTAAGTTCAAGTTTATGGAACTTCTTAAGTGATGGTGTTGTGCAAAATGCACCTATTTAATAATTACACATTTTTTTGTCTTCCTTGAGTTTTTATTTCAAACTGACTTTATAAATACACTGGTCAATCAAAACTATATAAAAATAAATATATACATGTTTGTCAATGTCATTTCTAACAGGTGTAAAATATTTTGATGTAATTTGATAAAATGGATGTAAGACCCAACTTTATATTTCAGGAATAAGAGCTTTGATGATGGTAATCTGAATTTAAAGAAACTGTCTCACCTCCTAATGTAATACTTGTCTATTTATCACATCAGCTTTTATAATATGCCATCATCAGTGCCGATTATGAAAGAACTAGAGTTATATTATATATTGTATAGTATGAAGTGGGTGAATCATACTTTTTCGGAGACTAAGATAAGACTCACGATGATGGCATATTCATAAGAGCCGAAAGCTGCTTTGATAAATAGTAAAATAGTATCATTTTACGTGGAGAGTCAGTTTCTTTGTGAACAAGTTTATATTCCTATAATCAAATTTTTTATCAGTGTTTCACCTTCCCGTGTTCACTTAACCTTCAGTTTCATCGTGATGACTCAAAATAAGATTTGAATTGGCTACTAGAGAATCGCGCATTAGTAATAATTTTAATTCTTTCCAGGACTGCAATGAAATTACTAATGACTTATCTTGTTTTTCATATCAATATTTACAACAATTTTTTACGTTTGTTGATCTAAGTTTTGTTTAAATTCTGTTATAGGTTTCGTGGATGAGAAAAAGAGACCTTCACATATTGACAGTTTCGCTGTTGACGTATACAAACGACCAGAGGTTTCAGTCACTGCACTCTGACGGAACTGATGAGTGGACGTTGAAAATAGCTTCGCCACAACTCAGAGATTCCGGCATCTACGAGTGCCAAGTTAGCACTGAACCAAAAATATCACAAGCGTTTAAACTAAACGTTGTCGGTGAGTTCTAACTTAAATCATTTAGTCTAATTTTTAGTCTTAGTTTTTTATAAGAAGTATTAATTATTAAGTATTTTATGAAATTCGTATTCCTTTCAAATTGTTTTTGTGCGATTCATAAAAGCTAATATTTAACTACAGTCTGTCCCAAACGAGAATTAGTGCGTTGATAGCGCGGGAAATCGAATGATACACAAATTGGCCAACCTCTGAGGGGAAAAATAAAGCTATTACGTACACCTTTATATTATGGTTGTCCAGAGGGCAAATCTTGAGCTCTAATTGGCTCCCCACCCCATTTGCTAGTTTTTCCTGCGCTGTTAACGCACTAACTCTCGTTTGGCACAGACAGTAAAGTATATTATTGTTTACAGAAAAACCTTTAGCAGTGTTATTATAGGGGCACAGACTATCCCTTTCAAAACATTCCTCCCACTTTTATTTTATTCCCTATCACATAATCTTACTAATTATCAATCTAACTTAAGGTCCTTGATAACTCGGAATTTTAAGTAAAGGAGTAACAAAGAAACTATCACTCTAATGAATAAATACATGTTTACTCAAAAGAGCCGAATACTAAATAACCTTAATTAATATTGTTTATCTATTTACTTCTATAATGCCCCTGCTACTGTTCCTTGACTTACTTCCGATACTAGTCATTTTGCACATCACAGTACACCTGTCGTGCAGCCAGCAGTTGTAATACATACATTAACTAAACAATATTTAGTTTTATGTGATAGGCTAATTAAATTTTATTGTTACCAAATATTTAAAATAACCCATATTTTATTTGAATTGGCTTGGTCTTTCTTCTGTTAATATTATAGAAAATGAATTGCATTTAAATTAAAAATAATGTTATTAATCCTGGTAAGAAGTTATTTATATAAAATACAAATATAATGATTCCCTTCTACTGCTTCATCTGTCGCAATTCCTTGGGGTAGTAAAGCTTATTTAAGAAAGTTATATAATATATTGCATGCTCTGCATATAAATATTACTATTACAATCATAAATGCGTCCTTTTTAAGAAATAAGGATTTCTCGATTCGAGTACGTCATTTGTATGTAAAGCGAATTCAAAATATCATCACTCTAGGATTAAGATATAAATTACATTTGAGAGCGGTTGTTGAGAAATTTTCACGAGAAAGCCTTTGGGATTGTTCAGTTTTAACTTGTCCCTTATATTAAAATCGGTACGCACGCTTTGCGCGCTTTCTCCTCTCCGCGAGGGAGGCCGCAGGCCGACCGAGCCGACTGTCTTAAGGGGGTGCTAGATAAATTGCCTATAAAATTTGGGACTGGGGGTAAGGGTTTACCCCATTTTTATACTTTTTGGGGTAAAAACAAAAAAATAATTATACCTCCATTCTTGATTTTCGGAAAAATTTCGGGTCGTGAGTGTTTTAACCCGTTAGGGTACCTCAAAATCGATCGACCAAACATCGGGTAAGGGGTACTTTAATTTACCCCTTGAGGGTGAAAAAGTGGGGTAAAGGGTGAAAAAGGGTCCTTTTCGGATTTTTATAGCTATGGCTGTGTTTTACTTAGAGAGGTGCGGTTTTTTGGGTATTGTTGGGTCTTTAGTGTATTTTATGGGAAAAATACTAAAAGTTTAGGAAATTACCGGTAAAACGGTAATTTCCACCGTCAAACACGCCTACGGTCAAAAAAGGCCTTTTTTCGTCACATTTTTACGCATAACTTTTGTAAAAATGAACTTTTTTAAATTTTTTTTCGAGGCTTTTGTAGACCCTCCGAGGGTCTATGGCCGGTAGCGAAAACTTTTTTCTACCTTCAACCCCCGCTTAGAGGCGACGTTTTTAAAAAAAAATTTCGCCGATCAGAAAAACGCTGATATTTGGCACTATGTGTCGTATATCGTTGGAAAGCCCTTGGGGAGTAGGTAAAGAGTATTGAAAAACATTTTGACATTTTTCGCGTTTCAGGTCCTTAAGAACGAAAAAACACTTTTAACCGCTTTTTTTTAAACATTTTGCAAACTGGGGGGTCTATCTCCTCCGAAGATACCTGGCGGACGGTTTTGGGCTTTTAGTCCCTGAATCTCTATTAAATTCTACATGGCAACGTCGACATTTAATTCCGATCCGTCCGGTACTTTTTGTTTTACAGGACTTTAAAGTCCGGGGTACAAAGCGGTACTTGGGGTGTACCTACGGAGAAAAAAAAAGTAACCTCCTACTTTGCTTTGTATGCTGCAAAAATGTCCTTTTCGAGGGGTAAGCGAAAACCGTTTTTTTTAGTACCTTTTACGGGGGGAAGGGGGGTACCTTTCCGAAAAACGCGTGAAAATCGTATTTTTCCGAAATTTCGACTTTGACCTTCTGTAACTTTGCCAATTTTTGTTTGCTATCTTTTGAATGGGTCTTGAACCTTAGGTAAAATTGTCCTCTTTCAGGGCCCGTTTAGAACGTTTTGATCCGACTTTTAGTTTTTTAGCTACGTTAAAGTAAAGGACGTCCTCCATGGGTAGCCGCAACCAGAAGGGGGGGTGGTACGTGTTCGAGAGAGGTATCGTTGGAAAGCTCTTTCAAAGTGTACCAAATGTGTGCAAAAACATTTTCGGAAAATCGTACCCTTAACGTACTTTTGTACCCTTTTGTACCTTTTGGGGTCCGGGTAGGGGGTAGGTGTCCCCACTGTTCGGCTAAAGGCTCCGAGGGATTTTTAGGCACGTAAATTTCCTTCGGTGAAAAGTTGCGCCACATAAAACTACAACGCAACGTCAAGTTTTCGTACCCGTACCTGTACGGGTTCGGGTACGAGGGTACTTTTAGTAATTTTGTGTCTGTAGGGCGCCCACTGAATTTCAAGAGAAAAAAAATTGCGTCTTTCTACTCGAAACTATATGGGTTCTATCGCCTTTTTACCTTTTTTGATAAAATTTATTTTTTATTTGTACCTCTGTGGGTACTTTTGGTACCGGTTTGGAAAAAACGGTAGAAAAACACCACTTTTTACTCTTTTCCCTGTACTTTTTGTGCTTTTATTAGGATCGAAATGAAACTCATATGGTATATAGTACTTTATAGTAGTAAAGTGTGCACGAAAGAAGAACCTTGAAATTATCAGTGTACCCTTTGTAATAAAGGTACAAAGTTGGGTACCTTTGCTTATGGTAAATTAAAAGTTTTTAGTACCCCGGCATGATTGGTATCGTTGGAAAGCCCTTCAAGAGTACTCTAAAGATGTGCAAAAACATTTTCAACTTTTTCACGTTTTAGGTCTTTTTTGTCGAAAAAACGTTTTTTTCGCCTCAATTTTTTTCATTTTTTCACGTTTTTCTTTACTGTTACCGTATCTTCTCATAGGGCTTTATAGTTACGATTTTAGGCTTTTGAGCCCTAATAGAGTATAAAATTCTGCACACGCCAATATAATTTAAAATTCATTTGTACACGTACTTATTAAGTTATGGTACATCAAAGTCCGGGGTACATAGGGGTACAGGGGTGGGTTATTTTTGGGATATTTTTTTTTTCTTTTATAGTAATTTATATGCGCTAATATATTCTGTTGTAAACTGTATGAAAAAATAATTAATTTTTACTCAAATAACGTTTTGAAGTTGTAATACTCGAAAAAAAGTTTGAAAAAAGTTAAATTTTCGCCGAAAAACTCAAATTTCGAAATTTCGACTTTGAGCGTTCATAACTTTGGCAATTCTTAACCGATTTTAATTCTGATTGCTGGGTAGTAATCTCACACTCATGCTCTTTAAATCAAGTACTTATTTGCTAAAAACTTCTTCCTATTTGCTGAGATATTGAGAGTAAACTTTTTTCCGTTTGCCGTAATATTTCCGTCACGTGACCAAAAATAAAAATGCTCCGATTTTCATGAAAGTGGTATTTTTGGAAAGCCTATGTATAGTGCATTAAATAACGTTATGTACACTTTTTCAAAATTTTAAATTTTAAGGGGGATAAAACGTAAAAAACTGTACATTTAGCGGTTTTTTCGAGTTTGCATTTTAGGTTATAACTTATAATGGTGAAAATTGGTATCGTTGGAAAGCTCTTTTAAAGTGCAACAATTATTGTCATCTACACTTTTATCAAATTTTACATTTTAAGGGGGGTAAAACATAAAAAACCGTTATTTTATGTGTTTTTTCGATTTAGTTTTTTAGGTTATAATTTAAATAAAAAACTTATTAACAATTTTTTACTGCTCTTATCGAGACCTTTAAAACGATACCGATTTTAATAATATCCGATGATTTTTTTTTCCTGCAAGGAAGGCGTTTTTAAATTGCTAAAATGTGATTATAAATCAATGTATTCTAACTGCGAGGAAGGCGTTTTTAAAGCAAACCGTTGTTAATTTATCTGTTTTTCCGAGTTGGTTTTTTAGGTATTAATTTAAATGAAAAACTTATTAACAATTTTTTACAGCTCTTATCGAGACCTTTACAACGATATAAATTTTGATGATATTCGATGATTTTTTTTTTTTTCTGCGAGGAAGGCGTTTTAAATTAGTAAAGTGAATTTGAAAATTATTGAACTCTAACTGCGAGGAAGGCGTTTGATAATTTTTTTCTTTCTGCGAGGAAGGCGTTTTAAATTAGTAAAGTGAATTTGAAAATTATTGAACTCTAACTGCGAGGAAGGCGTTTGATTATTGTTTTATTTTTTTTCTGCGAGGAAGGCGTTTTAAATTAGTAAAGTGAATTTGAAAATTAATGAACTCTAACTGCGAGGAAGGCGTTTGATTATTGTTTTATTTTTTTTCTGCGAGGAAGGCGTTTTAAATTAGTAAAGTGAATTTGAAAATTAATGAACTCTAACTGCGAGGAAGGCGTTTGATTATTGTTTTATTTTTTTTCTGCGAGGAAGGCGTTTTAAATTAGTAAAGTGAATTTGAAAATTAATGAACTCTAACTGCGAGGAAGGCGTTTGATTATTGTTTTATTTTTTTTCTGCGAGGAAGGCGTTTTAAATTAGTAAAGTGAATTTGAAAATTAATGAACTCTAACTGCGAGGAAGGCGTTTGATTATTGTTTTATTTTTTTTCTGCGAGGAAGGCGTTTTAAATTAGTAAAGTGAATTTGAAAATTATTGAACTCTAACTGCGAGGAAGGCGTTTGATTATTGTTTAATTTTTTTTCTGCGAGGAAGGCGTTTTAAATTAGTAAAGTGAATTTGAAAATTAATGAAAACTAACTGCGAGGAAGGCGTTTGATTTTTTTTTTTGTTTTTTTTTTTTGTTTTTTTTTCTGCGAGGAAGGCGTTTCAAATTAGTAAAGTGAATTTGAAAATTGATGAACACTAACTGCGAGGGAGGCGTTTTCAAAGCTGGACGAAATAATACTTAAGACAACTTGGAGCCCTCATTACTTTGNTGGGATATTTTTTTTTTCTTTTATAGTAATTTATATGCGCTAATGTATTCTGTTGTAAACTGTATGAAAAAATAATTAATTTTTACTCAAATAACGTTTTGAAGTTGTAATACTCGAAAAAAAGTTTCAAAAAACTTAAAATTTCGCCGAAAAACTCAAATTTCGAAATTTCGACTTTGAGCGTTCATAACTTTGGCAATTCTTAACCGATTTCAATTCTGATTGTGGGGTACTAATCTCACACTCATGCTCTTTAAATTAAGTACTTATTTTCTTAAAACTTCGTCCTATTTGCTGAGATATTGAGAGTAATCTTTTTTCCGTTTGCCGTAATTTTTCCGTCACGTGACCAAAAATAAAAATGCTCCGATTTTCATGAAAGTGGTATTTTTGGAAAGCCTATGTATAGTGCATTAAATAACGTTATGTACACTTTTTCAAAATTTTATATTTTAAGGGGGATAAAACGTAAAAAACTGTACAATTAGCGGTTTTTGCGAGTTTGCATTTTAGGTAATAACTTATAATGGTGAAAATTGGTATCGTTGGAAAGCTCTTTTAAAGTGCAACATTTATTGTCATCTACACTTTTATCAAATTTTTCATTTTAAGGGGGGTAAAACATAAAAAACCGTCATTTTATGTGTTTTCTCGATTTTGTTTTTTAGGTTATAATTTAAATAAAAAACTTATTAACAATTTTTTACTGCTCTTATCGAGACCTTTAAAACGATACCGATTTTAATAATATCCGATGATTTTTTTTTCCTGCAAGGAAGGCGTTTTTAAATTGCTAAAATGTGATTATAAATCAATGTATTCTAACTGCGAGGAAGGCGTTTTTAAAGCAAACCGTTGTTAATTTATCTGTTTTTCCGAGTTGGTTTTTTAGGTATTAATTTAAATGAAAAACTTATTAACAATTTTTTACAGCTCTTATCGAGACCTTTACAACGATATAAATTTTGATGATAT
>KZ653202.1:3295-14868 GCA_001010745.2 Gerris buenoi | reverse complement strand
GCTTTTTTAAATTTTGCATTCCTTATTGGTTTATTACTGATAAAAAACATTGTGACCCCCCGGGGGATCGAACCCGGGAATCTTGAGATCGGAGACAAGAAATCTTAATTACATAGTGGGTATGCTTACTCATCTACAAAACCCTAAAAAGTACTTGGACGCAAGTACTTCCCTGTGATTTTTAATATTATAATTTTGCGTATTCTTTCTACAAGCAAGGAGTTTTTTAATTTAATAAATAGAAAATATTATATGCGACGGGTTTACTTACTTACTTACTTAAATGATAGGTTTACCTTCCTTTATATGTACTTATTTTTAGATAATACAAGTCATAACCTATAATGCTTAATCCACAATTGTTATTTACAGTTGAATATCTCAAAAATTATATTATATATATAGTGTTAAAAAAATTATTTTACTAATAATGTTTAATGTAAATACTCTTTAGGTAAATTAACAATTAATGATCTTTTATTTTCTTCGTCATAATTCGTATTGTCTATACACGTGTGAAATAATTATGGTAATTATAATGCCGTAATTAGCGGTCGGGCGTGAGCTTTTGCAATTTTTGTTGTTTCGCGCATTGTTTTGTTTAGTTAGGTTAATTGAAGCCGTGAATATTGGCGACAAATTATTTAAATCAGTTTGCCGGAAGGTTGTGAGTCATCTTATGTTCGACCAATCAAAGAAGGTTTAAGGGAACGCGCGATGCGAGTCGGGCCTTCCCTTCCACCCTACAACCCATTGCTGTGTCAACTGTCTTTTAGTGCTCATCAATTATCAATTCTCAGAAATCTTATCCAAATATTTCTCCAACATCTTTCAAAATATCTCTTCTTAAAAGGTATGTACATTTAGATCTTAACTTGCTTTACATGAATATGTAAACATAATATTGATTACTCTATTACAAAAAAAGATATGATGGTACAAAGTGAAACTAAAAGTTGTAGTTGTTTGAAGACATTAAAGTCACCTGTGGGAGCCATGATTAGACTGCAGTTCTATTACAACTTTTTATTATTCTTTCTATTCGTTTAATATTTATTAACATTCCTATATGTTAGTATCTAATTATAATTAGTTATCAAAAATCATGTATAAATAATTGTTATTATTATGGATATAATTGTAAAGCAATAATAAGGTTCTTATAAGGAATCACATTATTCTTGGAAATAAATTATATTTTTGTTTCTAAATTTTGGCAAAACTTTTTTAAATCGTGCTTAAATTAAATTCTGTGTATAAATATTTTCTCTAATATTATTTTTACATACATGTAATAGTTTTATCGCAATAATTATAAACAATTAATGTTAGATGTTACTGAAGTAAGATAGACGAGCAATATGTTTCAAATTAAACATTTTCTCTTAACTACAACATAATAATATTATTTACTGAATTGTTTATTGTGCATTTATAATGATTTCTATATTAATAAATACATAGTTTATTGAGCAGCATTAAATAACAGCGATTAATTATTATGTAGCTGCATCATTTCTTTATAGATTAATTACTACTTTCATAAAATAAATATATACAGAAAGAGAAAAAATGTAAATGCTAATATTTTGAAGTAAAATAACCGCTATAAATATAACTAATGATAAATACCTTACTGAAAACCCGTCAGGGAGATCTGTATAACAGTGTTATAGTATGATATATATATAAATATATTTTTTTTTTTTTAATTAAAATTTACCATAAAAATTATATCTTCATGACGGGGAATCGAACCCGGTTTCTCACTGTTCACTTTTAAATATTTATCTTAGAAAAGAGTCCATAATTAATCTAAGGTTTTAGTGTTTTCCATTTATTAATTATTTCGAGTTTTCGTAGTTTCATAGAACTGTTATAAATAGATCAACATTCACTTAAAAATAACTCCTCCCCGACGAGGAATCGAACTCGGCCACTCACTGTTCACTATTAAAAATATGTTTTCAGAAAAGAGTCCATAATTAGTTGATGTATCAGTGTTTTCCATTTATTAATTATTTCGAGTTTTCTTAGTTTCATAGAACTATTATAAACATATCAATATTCACTTAAAAATAACTCCTCCCCGACCAAGAATCGAACCCGTCCCCTCATTCTTCGCGATTATAATTATTGTCTCAGAAAAAAATATTTTTTAGAGAAATTAATTAACAACAATAAGTAGGTACTATGCGGGTATGGATTCCAATTAATATTTCATTATATTAAAAAATGTGCAAGTCATTAGTAAGTGATTATAATATTATATCAATGTCACCTTAATGGATTTCTTTTAAATTTTCAACAAGAGTTTTACCTTAAATTATATTAGATTTGATAATTCAACTGCTATAATTGAACTTTATAATTTCAGATACTTATAAATCTAGAAGACGATAATTATTGTCTTTTGACGATATAACTTCTTTTGAAGAAAAAGTGATTAATCGGTAATTCAATTAACGAAGCTCAGAATTCGTTGAACGTTTATATTTATACGTAAGTATTTTTATTTTATTATAAGCANCCTCCGACGCTGAAGAAGGCAGACCTTCTATTGTTCAAGCAGGTCCGTCTTCTTCTTCATCGGAAGGGGTGGTAACTAGCCCTTCTCCTAGGAGATCTACGAGACATAAGAGGACAACGACTCAGCTTCCTTCTTCAGGAAGTGGTATAGCGACCTCCTCCTCCGACGCTGAAGTAGGCAGACCTTCTGTTGTTCAAGCAGTTCCGGCTACTTCTTCATCAGATGTGGAGGTTACTAGCCCTTCTCCGAGGAGGTCTTCGAGATTGAAGAAGACGACAACGTCTCATCGTCCTTCTTCGGGAAGTGGTTTAGAGACCTCCTCTTCCGACGCTGAAGTAGGCACACCTTCTGTTGTCCAAGCAGGTCCGTCTACTTCGTCATCGGAAGTGGTGGTAACTAGCCCTTCTCCGAGGAGGTCGTTGAGACGAAGGAGGACAACGACTCATCTTCCTTCTTCGGGAAGTGGTTTAGAGACCTCCTCTTCCGACGCTGAAGTAGTCACACCTTCTGTTGTCCAAGCAGGTCCGTCTACTTCGTCATCGGAAGTGGTGGTAACTAGCCCTTCTCCGAGGAGGTCGTTGAGACGAAGGAAATCTACAACGAAGCCACCATCTCCGGCAACTCCTCATCGGGTACCTAAGAGGAGCAAGAATCGAACCCGTCCCCTCATTCTTCGCGATTATAATTATTGTCTCAGAAAAAAATATTTTTTAGAGAAATTAATTAACAACAATAAGTAGGTACTATGCGGGTATGGATTCCAATTAATATTTCATTATATTAAAAAATGTGCAAGTCATTAGTAAGTGATTATAATATTATATCAATGTCACCTTAATGGATTTCTTTTAAATTTTCAACAAGAGTTTTACCTTAAATTATATTAGATTTGATAATTCAACTGCTATAATTGAACTTTATAATTTCAGATACTTATAAATCTAGAAGACGATAATTATTGTCTTTTGACGATATAACTTCTTTTGAAGAAAAAGTGATTAATCGGTAATTCAATTAACGAAGCTCAGAATTCGTTGAACGTTTATATTTATACGTAAGTATTTTTATTTTATTATAAGCATTACTAATTTCAGCTTTTCCCTACTTTATAAAAAGAACTGTTTGTCTTCCACACATTCTACAAATTAATTAAATTAAATGCAACTAATTAAATTATTGAACCAAGTATAAATGAATTAAATGAATAGGAAGACACTTCGTTAATATACTTTGAAAATATAAAATGCCTTTTTTTAAGATAAAAATAATTCAATAAACATAATATAGGATGAAGGATCGGGGGTGACATATAATAACTTGACTTTCAACTAAAAAATTTACAAATAATGGTTTCTTACTTAGACAAAATTGTTTAAGTTAGGTTTAAATGGATATACTTATTTGATTTTTTTTTTTTTTTTTTTTTTTTTTTTTTTTTTTTTTTTTTTAAAAAAAAAAGTANTGATAATTTGCATGCAGGCCTGCTCGATCAACTAGATCGATTGTTGCGCGAAGTCAATCCTTATTGTATTGAATACCGGAATATGCACATGGTTTTGTCAGAGGAGTCCGAGCGAAACCAGGGACAACCGGGCCATAACGAGAGGGAGATTGTTATGGTGATCGATGATAGCCGAGTTGCTAATTTGAGGACCCAGAACCGACCAGTAGCTGGAATTGATGAAGTAGCAGCTGTGTTCGTGCCTGACGGTGATGGGTTTCCTCCCAGTAACTTAAGTGTCGCGGTGTATCCTAGGGAAGGGCCCTGGTTTCGTGTGATCCCTTACATCAATCAACATCTTGTATCCTCTACTGTTCCCTTTTGGAGAAATGGGTTGGAGGCCAAATATGGACTATAATGTAGTCACTGGCACCCACCAGCACATGTCACATCTTGAGTTTTTGTCGTTTAGATTGGCCATTAGGAATCAGTTCAATCCGATTCTCCAAGCGGGAAAACTGACACAGTAGTTCATGTGTGACAGTTGGGTCAAAGTAGAGACTGAGCGATTGAAATTCATAGAAACACATCAGACACAATTCAGGGCAGAGTTACTTTCCGGTCTCATGGATCAAATCAACCGACGATCGGACGCTGAGGGTATGGCAGTTGGGAGGATTGTCGTACTACCCAGCTCTTTCATCGGTGGAGCACGGAATATGACTCAAAACTACCAAGATGCTATGGCAATGGTCAGGGCGCTAGGTCCACCCGGTATGTTTGTTACCTTTACTTGTAATATAAATTGGGAGGAACTCGAAGCTAACCTGCCATTTGGGTCCAAGGTTCAAGACCGTGCGGACCTGATTGTCAGAGTTTTTCATGCTAAATTTAAAGAATTCCTAAATCAAGTTGTAAAAAATAGTATTTTCGGTAAAGTAGTGGGGTACATGTACACCATCGAGTTCCAGAAGAGAGGGCTACCCCACGCCCATTGTTTATTTATTTTTGATCAAAATTTTAATGTCACTGACCCTTCCGTAATAGATGAAATCGTGTGCGCCGAGCTCCCTGACGAAATCACCCATCCTAATCTCCGTCGAAAAGTTGAAAGAATACTTATGCACGGCCCATGTGGGAGGGAACATCCGAATAGTCCATGTATGGTCAATGGCCGATGCCGATTTAATTTTCCGCGGGGGTTTGCTGAAACGTCCGGCGTTTCTGAGGACGGTTACCCCGTCTACCGCCGCAGAAATGACGGACGTACCGTGACGAGGAATAATAAAGAACTCGATAATAGGTGGGTGATTCCGTACAACCCCTTTCTCACTCTCTACTTTGATAGCCATATCAATGTAGAAATGTGTACAGGTGTCAGAAGCATCAAATACTTATACAAATACATTTATAAAGGTATGGATGCCGCTCAAGTCCGAATCACCGAACGAGACGTGGATGGCCGCATAGATTGGGATGAGGTGTACACGTACATGAACGCGAGGTACGTGAGCGCATGTGAATCTGCCTGGAGATTAAACCAGTTTAAACTCCACGGTAGATCCCACGGCGTGATAAGACTCGCAGTCCACCTCGAGAACCACCAGTCAGTCGTGTTCAGGGCAGGGGATGCCGAAGGGGCATTCGCACGAGCAACACGGAACCTGACGACACTGACTGCTTGGTTCTTATTAAATAGTAGAGTAGAGGAAGCACGTCAGTATCTCTATAGTGAGATTCCTCTCCACTACACGTTTACGCCTACAGGCGGATGGAATGCGAGGAGAGCGAGGAGAGATATCGTCTCCAGGCTGTACTATGTGAGTCCCCAGGACGTGGAGAGGTTCCACCTCCGTTTGCTACTTCTTCACGTTCGGGGGGCGCGGTCCTTTGAAGACCTTCGGACCTTCGAAGGCACCACACATAGTACATTCAGGGAGGCTGCAGTGGCGAGGAATCTGACTAGGACTGACGTGGAGTTCGAAAGGGCTCTTGCGGAAGCGGCCACCCACCATATGCCTTACCAGTTGAGATTCATGTTTGCCACCATGTGTCTCTTCTGTGAGGTCTGTGACGCTTCAAGGCTGTGGCAGCGTCACAGGGACGACCTCTCTGAGGATTACCTAAGGGACCCTGCAAGACAAAATTACAGATATGATTTAGCCCTTCAGGCCATCGAGGTCTTGCTTAGTGCCCGAGGTAAAACCCTACAAGACTTTTGCTTGCCAGATGTAGGCCCTATTCCAGACGGCATTTTGCACGACCTCCCCCTTGCAAACAATAATATAGATCACGCCACAGTCCAGGGAATCGTTGACAATATGAATCCGGAGCAAAGGGCAGCCTTCAACACCGTCGTTAATTCTATGCAAGACGAAAATTTTAACGTTGATGGCTCCCGTTGTTTCCTCTTGCAGGGTCCTGCCGGAAGCGGAAAGACATACGTTTATAACGCACTCATAGATTATTGTATAGCAGAAGGAAGCATAGTTTTACCATGTGCCTTTACAGGAATAGCTGCCACTTTGCTCAAAGATGGCGCCACTGTGCACTCGACCTTTCGGCTGCCGTTCAACTGTAACGACAGCAGTGCGCAATCACTTCGGATCGCCAAGTCGACAGGGTAAAGTCTGCAAAGTTAATTATTATCGATGAAGTAACGATGTTGAACCGCCATATGTTGGAAGCAATCGACAGGGTATTGCAGTACCTTTGTAGTACAAACCGTCCATTCGCGAATAAAACTGTTTTGCTCGGTGGGGATTTCAGACAGACTTTACCCATCCTCAAAAGGGGTTCAAGGGGAGATATTGTTTCATCAACCATTTTGTTCAGTACCGTTTATCCCTGTCTACGCGTGTTGAAATTGAATAGAAATATGAGGGCGGCTGCGGAAGTCGAGGAGTTTTCTCGCTTCCTTATCCGCGTCGGCGACGGCACCCCCCTCCCCACGGAGACTGAGCAAGGACTAGGTGACGACGTCATTGAGATCCCCCCCGCCCTGATCTCAGACGACGTTGTTTCCGATATATTCCCGCACGAGGCACTATCGAGACCAGAAACCGTCGTGCACAGTGCTATTCTCTGTCCTACCAACGTAGACGCGGACCGGCTTAATAATCGGATTCTTGATCAGGCAGAGGGTGATGAGATCGTCTATCATTCGATAGATTCTATGGACGACGAAGGAGAAGAGGAATTGATTAACGCACCGGTGGAATTCTTGAATTCCCTCAGCCCCTCAGGATTTCCACCGCACGCCCTCCGCCTGAAAAAGAACTCTATTGTTATGCTGCTCCGTAACTTAAGCATCAGCCAAGGTTTTGTCAATGGTATTAGATTGAAAGTAGTAGACACCCACAGAGATTTTCTAGAGCTTGAGGTGTTGACCGGTGCTGGCGCCGGAAGTAAAATCTTTTTGCCTCGCATAGAGTTGATGGAGTCTGAACCTACTTTTGGCTTTCGTTTGAAGCGCCGTCAGTTCCCAGTCAAACTGGCGTATGCGATGACGATTAACAAGAGTCAGGGACAGACTCTTTCCCGTGTTGGAATATTTCTCCCCTCCCCTGTGTTCTCTCACGGTCAACTCTATGTCGCTTTGTCCAGGGCTAAAACCATGGCTGATGTCCGTATTCAAGTGTCCGATTCTGCACTTCAAGGTAGGTTGATTTTAGACTCCCCTCGGGTCTTCACACGAAACGTAGTTTGGCGTGAAGTCCTGCAGGCGATTCGGAATTAACCTGGACTGAAGTGTGAGTTGCACACTCTCCATAGGTTACTACACTGCTTTGCATCTAGAGGTATGGGAAACTTGGCATTGTAGTAACCGTGTACATATGTATATATTGTGTAAATATCTTCGTTTTAGTTAATGCCAATGTGAACGGAGCGTACTGGACTGTGAGACATTGGAATTCCTTTGCAAGACGCACTGTGGCAAACCTTGCACATTACAGTTATATAGCAAACAAATATTTTTAAAAATCCGGCCTCCATCAGAGGAATACCTACATTTTTATTTAAACATGCGCAGAATTTCTTTTGCTTCATATTACATTTTCAATTTTTCAAAAATATATGCATTAAACCATTTATTAAATTCAACTAAGCTGTTCATTTTTCCGACATGATGATTTCCTGGCTATCATCATGACCCTCAATTTTTCCGGAGCTATATACTGTAATGATCTTTTGTATATATTGTAAATATTTGTATATATGTATATATTATTACATGAATGCTATCAGGTGACAATATGAACAATGCCTTCATGTTTTTAACCAAGATGTGGAAGTTTATAACTAATAATAAATTCACTTTTTTTTCTCCCCATAAATTTGTACAACTCTTTATATCAATTAATTTCATCTATCTATACGTATTAACAATCTATCTATACACATTACAATTAAACTATAACGTCACTTCCACATCTTAATTATTCACGATTCCTTAAAAGTTCAGTTAATCAGAAAACATTTTGTTTATATGTAAATACATTCACGTATATACTCACACACACAAACTTATAAACACTTACAAACTCAAAAATACTATAAATATACTTACATACCTGTCAATATAAAATCAATCAACATAAAATACTAAAACTATCACACACGCATATTAACATATGACATTCATACAACCCTACACTGACACAAAAAATATCTATTTATTATAATATATATAATTCACTTTTGTACATTACCGACTTACACTTCTTTATAATACAATTATAATTACATACGAACAAACATAGACACACTCATACATTTGTAAATATACAACCACTCATACAAAAACACGGTAACACTTACAGACACACAATTGTAAATATAATTATAATAAAATGAGTGCGGGACGGGGGCACTCATTTCGCGTTTGGGAGGGCGCCATTTGTATATAGAATAGATATAGGTTTTTTTTTTTTTTTTTTTTTTTTTTTTTAATTTTTTTTTTTTTTTTTTTTGGTGTTCGGGCGGGACACATTAAATATTTGTGTAAATAGTGTATATTATAATTTAGTAAATATGAAATTTAAAACATCAAGGCATTGTTCATATTTCCGTTCTCCGTCGGAGAGGGCGTACATTTTTATTTTTATATTTATTTTACTGTTACAGAGGCGATACATCATTATTATTTTTTTCACCAAACATTCTTTTTAATTTGTTAAACCAACATTTGAAAATAGGACTACTACATTCAATAGTTTTAAACTTTTTATTTAAAAATTCACAATTTCGCATTGATTCTTCAGTCACATCGTCATTGGAATCTAAATTGACTGTTTATCAATATACTTATTCCATTTTTCGCTCATTACACAGGTAGAAATTCCCTAATTCAAATTTTATCATTTTCCCTTATTAATTACCTACATCTGCTAAATGAAGGAGGTGGCATTTAGCAGTTCAGAATTCACTTTAAAAATATTTATCAATAGTGCGCAGTAGCGCAGTTTTATTTATTTTACTTTGTTGTTCTCTATGTGGGGGTTTGCTGGCATAAATCTTCTTATTCTTATTGATTGTGTTTATTATGTTTTTTTTTTTTTTTTTTTTTTTTTTTTTTTTTTTTTTTTTTTTTTTTTTTTTTTTTNCTGGTTAAAGAAACCTGATTTGTAATTGCATTTTTATAGTTTAAATCTTACTTTATAATAACGTAATATATTTAAACATTGACATGTTCCATATCGTAGATGAAACCTCTTTTTTTGCGTTTAAAAAGTTGTCAAGTATATTTTATTTAGATTTGAGTACTTGGTCTGTTGTTGCATTTTATAGAATTTATTCTTGGTCCATGTTATGAATCAATCGACTAACCGACAACTGGCACTGACTTTTACTATTATGGAATAAGAACATAAGAAAAAAAATACACATAAGCATTTTTTTTATTTTATTTTTTTTTTATTAATAAATTATCTATTTTAATTATTCTTATTATTTTTATGTTATATTTTTAATTTCTTTTTATTGTTTCAAAAAGAGCTATGTATTTCAAATTTGACAGTGCTGGGCTTATAATGCAACTATTTAAACCGAAAATACTCTTAAATAAAATGAAATCGTAAGTCTTGCTTGAGTAGAAAGGTGGGGGCTGTCTTTCTAATCGAGTCTTTCTTTAATTTATTTTACATAATTAAAAACTAAATATATAAAAACAATTTTTTTTTTAAGTTTTTTATAATTTTGATTACTTCATCTTCGAACATTCGTCATTTGTCCAAAAATAAGACAACTTATCCTTTTTTTCTGCTGAATAATTTTTATTTATCATTTCTATTAATAAATTATTAAAATTCAGAACTACAGTAGAAGACCTGAAACAAAAACTTTACTACCTAATTAAAATTAAAATTTTGATTAACAATATGTAAGCCCGGCACTAACAGATCTACTACAATCATAAGATGTTGGAGAGGTGATTGGACTGGGGCACTTCTCTCGCAGATAACTCTTGCTTAATAGATAATTACTATTACATTCAATTCAAAGAACTTTTTCATTTTTTTGTTCTTTCTAAATGATTTATTTTTTTCTAATTAATTTAAAACCATAATGTACTGTAAAGATTTATTTATTTATATAAACACCATTTAATACGATATATATTTAATATAAAAGAATAATATCAAAATCATATTTTCATTTTTTCTTATATATGTACTTTTTTTTTAAATTAATTTAAAAATTGAGTATAGAGCTATATGGTTAACTTATAACAATCATTGTTACACAAATAAATATATTATAGCGATAAATAGGACAAAGCCGTAAAGCGGTTAGAAGTTGGTATGCGTTAGTTATTAGATTTTTTGTAATTTATTTTTTTTTTATTCTATTTACGACAAACAGAATTATTTATAACATTATATGTAAAAAATAAACATATAATGAATTATTTCTTCACCAGATAAGTTAAGATTATTATTCATATATTCACATAGGTAAAGTATTTGATACAAAAAATAAAAAATAAATAATTTAATAATAAAAAAAAAAAAAATTTAATTAATTAATATATGAAATTTAAAACATCAAGGCATTGTTCATATTTCCGTTCTCCGTCGGAGAGGGCGTACATTTTTATTTTTATATTTATTTTACTGTTACAGAGGCGATACATCATTATTATTTTTTTCACCAAACATTCTTTTTAATTTGTTAAACCAACATTTGAAAATAGGACTACTACATTCAATAGTTTTAAACTTTTTATTTAAAAATTCACAATTTCGCATTGATTCTTCAGTCACATCGTCATTGGAATCTAAATTGACTGTTTATCAATATACTTATTCCATTTTTCGCTCATTACACAGGTAGAAATTCCCTAATTCAAATTTTATCATTTTCCCTTATTAATTACCTACATCTGCTAAATGAAGGAGGTGGCATTTAGCAGTTCAGAATTCACTTTAAAAATATTTATCAATAGTGCGCAGTAGCGCAGTTTTATTTATTTTACTTTGTTGTTCTCTATGTGGGGGTTTGCTGGCATAAATCTTCTTATTCTTATTGATTGTGTTTATTATGTTTTTTTTTTTTTTTTTTTTTTTTTTTTTTTTTTTTTTTTTTTTTTTTTTTTTTTTT
>KZ653201.1:69122-85540 GCA_001010745.2 Gerris buenoi | reverse complement strand
ATATTAAATATGTGTTTATATAAAAATATGTGTGTGTGTGTAATTGTATTCTTAAATTTAGAAGAGTTGTAAATCCTAAGTTTCTTTATAATTACATAAGCGAAAATAAAACTTAAAAAAGGTCGAAACTTTTAAAAGTTCGTTGACTTTATAGAATGAGAAATATAGAAAAAAACATGACTACGCAGTTGATATATAGCGAGAGGATACTAAGGCGAAGTTTGTCTATTAGGAAGTTCGTTGTCCTCATTCGAAATATTGGTTACAAGGAGTTCGGGATTTACTATAATTCGGCACAAGCGTAAATCACTTTACTCTAAAAAAGAGAACAGACACCTCTGATGGTAATTACGTAATACTATTCTAAAAAGCGTTATATCTTATTTTATAATGTATTTACTGCGTATTCAGTTTATCTATTCTGACAAGGTGAGAACCACATTTCTTTTTAAAAAATGCAAAATTAACAAGCAAGGTAAATAATAATTAAAGGTAACATGCCCAGGTAAAATTTTATTGTTTTAAAATTTAGAATTTCTTCAAGATCACTTAATCTACTACATCGGTCTTTTTCTATATATTTAATGAGATAAAGATTGGAATCGTCGTAAAAATAAAGTGTATATGCATGTCATATATTATACAGGGTGGGCCAAAAAAAACCGTACTTATTTGAAGACTTATAGCTCAGCTTCTGTAGAAGATAGAAATATGGTGTTTGCGGGGTCTGAAAACTACATACAATTGGGTGAAAGCCACGCAATGACGGTTTGAAATAGGGTCTTTAAAAAAGTCGTTGTCCAGGTAGTTATCTTTTCTGGTATTATAGTTTTGATAGAAAAAATATCATATGGTAGAAGGGGGGGGGGGGTCTTTGTAGGTAAGTGGGAGAAGTCCCTCAGTGTTATAACAAACATAAAGATGGGTAAAGCACAATTTTGCCAGATATTAATGATCAAATGCTAAATTGCACGTTTATGCAAGATGTTACCCCGCCCCATCACTCATTCAAACAATTCAATACTTGCAAGAGAATTGCCCAGACTTGTAGGCAAAATTGTGCCTAACCCATCTTGAATGTTTTTTTTTAGCACTGAGGTACTTCTCCCACTTACCTACAAAGAACCCTCCCTTCCACCATATGGTAATTTATTCTATCAAAACTGTAATACGACAAGGTAACTACCCGGACAACGACTTTTTTAAAGACCCTTTTTCAAACCGTCATTGCGTTGCTTTTACCCAATCGTTTTTAAAGTTATAGATATGAAATTTAAAGTAGAAGAATGTAGTTTTCAGACCCTTAAAACCCCATATCTCTATCTACTACAGAAGCTGAGCTATAAGTGTTAAAAAAGTGCGGTTTTTTTTTTGCCCACCCTGTATATGCCGCGCTCAAGCTTAGGCTTATGCGGCCAATAAGCAAATCTAGTTCTAAGGCTCAAATTCGCCTTAAGATTTAATGTAAAATTAAAAGACGCTGTCCAACGAACTTAGCCTGAGTATTAGTAAAAGGAACATGTATACCAAATTTTAACTCAATCGGTCAACTTTTACTCAAGTTATCGTCGCACGCGTAAACGTTACAGACAGACATCCAAGAAGCATATTTCGTTGAATGTAAGAAGCTCGCTTGCGCTCGCTTCAATAATTGTTTAAAAGCTACCGGCAGGTTAGGCGTGTAGTGTATAGTACCTTTGTACCGAGTACCCCCACTCAACTATCCCACACTACCCTCTTCCACTTATCTTCAACTATGGCATTCGTCATGAATTAATTTTAATATGCAGTATTTCATTGCAATTTGCTCGCTTCAATGATAGAGCCACGCGATGCCTAGTTGTACATGTACACTACTAAATGAATCAATTTTAGGGTTTCGTAAATCCTTCTCGAGTTCTCGAGACCCTAAGCCGAGGGAGATGTGTCTCGACGTCCATAGCTCTTCGGTTCATACCTCACGGCCATTTAAGTTAAAGAGTTGAAATTTAATACGCACTGTCAAAACTTTTTGAACCATGCACATAACAAAAATAGAGAGCAGTTAAAAATGCACGCACAATTTACACAAATGTTGTAAACTAAAATATATTTTTTAATTCGTTTTTAAATTTAAGCTTTATTGGTTTAGGAACTACTCAGTGATAGCACTTACTGATTTAAGTCAAAATATTTATTTATTAGGGTCCATATCTTTAAGAAATTTCCTGTATTTTTCTGTTTATCAGTCTGTCGTTAACGTGCACGTAATCTCCAAGTGCCCAATTAAAAAAAAATAAACTTTGCAGTTAGTCCATGTATAATAACCAAAACATAGAAAAAATGCAGTCAAGATAAAAAGCCACAAAAAAATTCCTTAAATACATACGATCGAGCACACTATTTATTCTTTAGGAAATGCAAAAATATAATTATTTATTTGTCAAGTGTTATTTTGTTGTTTTTAAACAACCCATTATCCGAAAAAAGGAAAATTAAACCACAATTTTTATATTATTAATTTAAAATCAGAGGGAAAAAGTTTCTAAGGTTAGTCTTAGAAGGTTAGTATAGCTAAGGTTAGTTTTAGAAACTGGAAAAAAGTCTGGGAACAAATAAATACATAATATTAATTAGTCCAGTCAATAAAGGATCAAAAGAGAGGGTGTAGAGTGCATGAAATAAGCCACATTTTTTGACTTCAGGAATTTGTTTGGAGCATTTAGGAGGTAAACATACTAAAAGTCCCCGCCCCTAGGAGGTGAGCATAGGGTGGGAGGGNAATTTCCTGTATTTTTCTGTTTATCAGTCTGTCGTTAACGTGCACGTAATCTCCAAGTGCCCAATTAAAAAAAAATAAACTTTGCAGTTAGTCCATGTATAATAACCAAAACATAGAAAAAATGCAGTCAAGATAAAAAGCCACAAAAAAATTCCTTAAATACATACGATCGAGCACACTATTTATTCTTTAGGAAATGCAAAAATATAATTATTTATTTGTCAAGTGTTATTTTGTTGTTTTTAAACAACCCATTATCCGAAAAAAGGAAAATTAAACCACAATTTTTATATTATTAATTTAAAATCAGAGGGAAAAAGTTTCTAAGGTTAGTCTTAGAAGGTTAGTATAGCTAAGGTTAGTTTTAGAAACTGGAAAAAAGTCTGGGAACAAATAAATACATAATATTAATTAGTCCAGTCAATAAAGGATCAAAAGAGAGGGTGTAGAGTGCATGAAATAAGCCACATATTTGAAATTCAGGAAATTATTAGTAGCATTTCTGAGGTAAACATACTAAAAGTCCCGGCCCCTAGGAGGTGAGCGGGGGGGGGGGGGGGGGGCAGAAGGTCCCAAAAATTGGGGTTTCGATTATATCTCGGAAGCGGTGGACTCTACAAAAAAAGGTTTCAATAAAAGTTAAAGCCTAAAAAATTTCCTATAAAATTGTATATTTACATACTTTCATTTTCGAAAAAAATAATTTTTACCTCAAAGGGGCTCTTAAAGAAAACGTTTTCAAGTTTTTCTTGAATAACTCGAAAACCGCGGACTCTAGCTAAAAAGAGTTTATGTATCAAATTAAACTACATAAAATTTCCTACAAAAAGGCCATAATAATATTTTCTCTAAATGGAATAGTTTATGAGATAAAGGGGATGGAAAAAGCCTCTAATATTAAAAATAGTGTTTTAATGGCTATAAAATGAATGCTTAATGTTAATTAAAGTGGGTTCAGACCGAATATATATAATTTTTTTTCAACATCTAAGTGCAGTAGTATACTTTTTTTAGGGATAAATTGTGTACTAGGTACATTTGAGAAGGGGAGAGGGGGGCAGAGGCGTGAGAGAATGCGGGACCTTCTTGTCCAGTAAATAAGTTCTCAAAAGAGGTGTAGAGTGCATGTATATGTGACGTATTTAACCTCAGTGCTTTGTTAGGAAGTCAATATACTAGTCCCCGCCTCTGGGAGGTTAAGCAAAGGGGAGGTGGGTGGTAGAAGGTACAAAAATTGGGTTTTTCAATTATATCTCGGAATCGGTGGACTCTAGAAAAATATGTTACAGATAACAATTAAAGCTTATTAACTTTCCTACAAAATTGTAAATATACATATTCGTGATTATTCCAACGGTTTCAGAGATATACGTAATTGAAAATCGATCGTTCTCGACCAATTTTCAATTTCGTATATCTCAGAAACCGTTGGAATTTCGACAAATATGTAAATATACAATTTGTAGGGAATTTAATAAGCTTTAATTTTCATTCGTAACATATTTGTCTAGTGTCCACCATTTCCGANTCACGATTATTACCTATCGGAGGTGAATCATGCTTGAAAGGGAGGGAGACACCATATCTTCCCTTAGTATCCCTATAATGAGTTTCCACGAAGTGGGATTCGCAGAGAAGGTCTTCGGTGTCAGCTGGAGGTGACGTAGATACCTCTTCAGTTTCCCAAAATTTGCGAACGATTTCATCTAATGAAGTAACAGAAGTATGAAGAGAGGTGGCCTGGTCAGGTTGTTCACTGTGATCCTTGACCGGTCCGAGAATAATCCAACCAAACACTGTGTTAACGGCGGAAGGGTAACCTTTCATAAAGGAGTGAGGTTCATCGGAGAGAATTTGAGTATATAGGTCGGCACCTATGAGAAAATCTAACTTTCCTGGACGATGAAATGCCTCATCAGCTAACTGAAGGTCAGAGAAAACTTTAAACACGTCATGAGAAATTCTAGTTGAGGGTAAGTCTTTAGCTATCTTATCTAACACTATAGCAGAGGTAGAGAAAATTGGGTTATTAAAATAGCGAGATTTCAGGACACAGTGCACTTCACCTCGAACCGTGGTCCGAGCACTCAAGATGCCAGAAATCTGAATCGGACTTTTGTGACGTTTAAGTCCTAGTCGTTGAACAAGAGAAGCAAATATAACAGATACCTGTGACCCGTGATCAACTACTGCCTTTACAGGGACAAAAGAGCCAGTAGAGTCCTTAATGAGAGCCTGCACAGTAGTTAGAAGAACAGAGTGAGAACGGTTAGAGGCTGGGACCTGACAAGTATTTACACTCATGGTCAAATCGGATCCATGGTCAGCAGAAGACTCAGGATTTTTGGGAAAAACGTTCTTAGGATTATTATCCGAGAGGCGAACCGGAGTCGGCGTTACAGAGTGGAAGTATCACGATGAAGGAGTGAGTTGTGTGACTTACTCTTGCACACTTTACAAGAGTTAGACGAAGCACAATCAGAAACAGTATGTGATCCAAAACACCCAAAACAACGCTTAAGCGAGCGTATGATTTGATATCGTCGATTAACATCAAACTTTAGAAAATCAGGACACGTGTATATAGAGTGCGTCGAAGAATGACAAACAGGACATTTCCCCTTTACTGGTTTTAGAGGAGTGACAGAAGGTCCTTGAGGAGCAGTATTGGTCAACAATGCACTCCGTTTACTATTATAAGGCCTGTCATATTTAACAGTAGCCGTTTTAGAGTCAGGAGAAGTTAATTCGAGGGTTCTACTCTGATTAGTGACGAAATCAATTAGCTGTTGATAAGAAGGTATGCCGTTGCCAGTCTGGTTACTTTCGAACCGTTGACGTGTACCTGCATCTAAATTAGAGAGAGATAAATGAAATAANAAAATTTTTAAGAATTTCATAGAGATGATTAGGTGTTGTTAGAATAGCTAACACCGGAGGTTGAGCTTCTTTTAACTCAGGAAGGTCTGCTTCCAGTACTTGAGGTGAGTTATCAGTAGTCCATGACGGGACTGGATCTTGAAGGAATGTTGGCCCATGCCACCACTGAGTGGAGTTGATGAGCTGAACTGGATCGCATCCTCGGGATGAAAGATCCGCAGGATTATTTTCGGAGATAACATGAGACCAAAGGAAATTAGAGGTTATACGCATTATTTCAGATACGCGATTAGCAACGTATGTCTTCAATTTATGAGGAGGCGTGCGTAACCACGCAAGAACTATTTGAGAATCAGTGAACAAGTGAACACCTTTGTATTCAGTAGGAAATTAAGGAAGAACTGATTCCATGAGATTTGAGAGGAGCAAAGCTCCACAGAGTTCTAAGCGAGGGATGCTAACCGTTTTTACGGGGGCAACCCTTGACTTAGCTTGCAAGAGAGAGCAACGTACTTCGGTGCCATTTTCACTGCGGAGGTAAATTGTCGCTGCATATCCTTTTTCGGAAGCGTCGCAAAATCCGATGAGATGGTGAGAACTGGAGAAGCTAGAGATGTGACGAGGAATACGGAGAGATTCGAGTTCTGGATACAATGCTATATTTTGAAGCCATAAGTCTTGAAGATTTAAAGGTAGAGATTGATCCCACTCTAGATTATGATTCCAAAGTTTCTGAAGAAATTCCTTGGCCCAGAAAACCACAGGGGCAAGAAGTCCTAATGGATCAAAGATCCTAGCAATGTACGAGAGGATAGTTCTTTTAGTGACTTCACCTTCGAAACGGCGAACACGGTAACGAAAACTATCTGAAACTGGATCCCACATGAGTCCAAGGATTTTAATAACTTGTGCCTCATCGGAGAAGACGAGAGTGTCCTCAAGATGTTCAGTAGGAATACCATTGAGTAAGTCTGGCACGTTGCTAGCCCACTTTCTTAACTCTAGTCCAGCGAGACCTAACAACTCCGTTAACTCACTTCGAAGTTTGAAAGCTTCTTCAAGCGAAGATGCGCCAGATACGAAATTATCTACGTAACCACATTTGAGAACGGTTTCCGAAGCTAAAGGAAAACGATCAGGAGAGGTTATAGAGCACTCGAGATGCCAGAAATCTGAATCGGACTTTTGTGACGTTTAAGTCCTAGTCGTTGAACAAGAGAAGCAGATATAACAGATACCTGTGACCCGGGATCAACTACTGCCCTTACAGGGACAAAAGAGCCAGTAGAGTCCTTAATGAGAGCCTGCACAGTAGCTAGAAGAACTGAGTGAGAACGGTTAGAGGCTGGGACCTGACAAGTATTTACACTCATGGTCAAATCGGATCCATGATCAACAGAAGACTCAGGATTTTTGGGAGAAACGTTCTTAGGATTATTATCCGAGAGGCGAACCGCAGTCGGCGTTACAGAGTGGGAAGTATCACGATGAAGGAGTGAGTTGTGTGACTTACTCTTGCACACTCTACAAGAGTTAGACGAAGCACAATCAGAAACAGTATGTGATCCAAAACACCCAAAACAACGCTTAAGCGAGCGTATGGTTTGATATCGTCGATTAACATCAAACTTTAGAAAATCAGGACACGTGTAAATAGAGTGCGTCGAAAAATGACAAACAGGACATTTCCCCTTTACTGGTTTTAGAGGAGTGACAGAAGGTCCTTGAGGAGCAGTATTGGTCAACAATGCACTCCGTTTACTATTATAAGGCCTGTCATATTTAACAGTAGCCGTTTTAGAGTCAGGAGAAGTTAATTCGAGGGTTCTACTCTGATTAGTGACGAAATCAATTAGCTGTTGATAAGAAGGTATGCCGTTGCCAGTCTGGTTACTTTCGAACCGTTGACGTGTACCTGCATCTAAATTAGAGCGAGATAAATGAAATAAAATGAAGTCCAATAAATCAGGTATGTCTAATGCTTTCAGAGCACTAACGGCATTACAATAAACATTTAAATAATTTTGAAGATTTGCGTACGTGGGACTAGAAAATGTGGAGAAATTTCTTATTTCTTGTACGTAAAAAGAAGCAAGACGCCTCTTGTCCTTATACCTGCGCTTTAACGTATCAAAAGCTAGGTTATAGTTGGCAGCGCTTAATGGAAAATTGGAAATGACGGAGAGCGCATGCTCTTTTAAGTGAGATATCAAATAATGAAATTTTTCAGATTCACTTAACGATTTATTTTCATGAACCATAGAATTAAAAAGAGAATAAAAATTAGACCATTCGGAAATATTACCGGAGAAAGTGGGTATATTTATTCTAGGAAGATGATGAGACCGTTTGACATCCTCAGTAGGAGTCTCTTGTGGAGCAGGGGTGCTCCGAAAGAGGGTTAGATATTTACCCGTAGCCTCATAGGCCATGTCATCAAAAGCCTTTTGAACTTGGTTGACATCAATGGCTTTGGTAGAATCTGTAAGTTCATTATTGAGCTCCAGGATCTCATCCTGAACTACTTCGAAGTCATTTTCTATTTCAGAAATGCGCTCGTATCGGGGTCTAAATTATGAAATGTTTTCAGCAGTGGCTGTCTTTGAATAATCATAAGTATTTTGCTGCGTTTAGCTATTTTTAAATTAAGAATTTTGAGTATTTCGTCATCAGAGCGAAGGTTACTATCCATTATGAAAACAAATTCAAAGTCACAGATGTCCACAAAATAAATAAAGGAAAGAAAAAATAAATAAAAATATTTGTGTCTTGTGGGGTCTCTAAATAATGCCCCTGACGAGACGAACAAGAATATATAAAAAATAGGAAAGAAAAATAAGTTTTAAATACGAAAATAAATTTAATGTATTTATTTTAAAGTCGAAGAGAAATTAATTATTTAAAGATAAACAGAGGATTATTCTTATAAATAATCAAAACAATAACAAAAGATAAAGTTCCTGTCAGTGTCAGATCGACGAAGTTATAGAGAAGCCTTCCCACGACAAAAATATCCCTACGGAGGGAGAAAATAACAAAAAAATTCCCACGGAGAGGGAAATTTCGTATGTATAGCAAGAAAATAATACAACACTATCCCCACACAGAGGGAAATTTTCTGAAATCGGCTGAAACAAAGCCAAATGTTTGAAATAAAATAACGACCATGAACGACCGTGAACGATTTTTTGATTAAAGTAGACTGTATTTTGAATAAAAATCCGGTCCAAAGTGACCAACAATTATGTGTGCGCCACTTCGGGTGGCGCAAAGGGTGGGGGGGAGGAGACAAAATAGAAAATAATAAATTAAACTATATAAATAAAAATAACAACGGACTCACCGGTGACGGCTTCGCGTGTTCGGCGTGCTGGCAGCGGAGAGGCCTCTCGGCGCTTTCTTTCTTCAAGCCGGGTTTTCCCAGAGGATACGGTACGACCCGACTAATAATAATGATAATGAGATGAATGATAAATATAACTTGAGAAATAAAATGACAATATACTTATATGAATTTAAGAAAAGAAAACACTTGACTTCTGGTCAATGAAGATGGCGATAGAGACGCCGCGGAAATAGAAGGAGAAAATTAAACAGTCTGCCACTCGATATCAGATCCGAAGGGCAACTAAAAGCAACACGTGACCCCCGCAGCATCTAGCGCAAGTCACAGATAACAGGTGAATAATGAAAATGACGGACATAGGTCATGAAGAATAAAATCAACGATGGAGAAAAAAAAAACAAATAATAGAGCTGGCGCTAACACTCCGTTTTTACCTTTACACCGGCAAAATCCATAGATTTATGTTGATTTATTGATTCGGCTAGCTAAAATCTTGCAGAATCTGACTTATCGTATCTGACTCACCAAAATTAGGTGCTGCGAATTTATATTGAAATGTAAACAAACTCTATTTTTCCCTTCACACCGGCAGAATCAATTTTAATCGACCGTGATAGAAGCAAAATACAGGCTGACATTTTTTACTTTCTCATATACATTTTAAGTAAAGAGAAAGTATTGCTATGCGGGCATAGAATCATTAATTATTATAAAAGTAAAGGAAAATGGTGCGATTTATGACGTTTTTAGGTTTATGTACAAAGTAAAAAATAAACCTTACCTAACGGCTCTGTCTGTCTGACTTTGTGTCAGACTTGTGTGTGTGTCTGTCTGTCCGTCTGTCCGTTGGCTTGTTTCAATTCATAAACTACTAAACTACTATAGCTAGAAAAATGAAATTCGGCACACAGGCAACTTGACAAATTTTGAATTTTTTAAACTTCCTATTTCCAAGATGGTGGCCCGGCCAATATAGCCGGGCCACCATATTAGCTAAATATTTGCTAAAAATATTGACTAAAAAAAGTTTTTAGTTTCCATGGCATGTTATACATCAAATTAAAGGTCTTGAAGTGTAGAATATGAATATGCAACTATAAAAATTTAAAACTTGATATTTTCAAGATGGCGGCCAATATGGCGGGCGACTAAAAAAAGTTTTTAGTTACCATGACATGTTATACAAAAATTTAAAGGTCTTGAAGTGTAAAAAAANAAAAAGAATATGCAACTATTGAAATAACACACTTAGTATTTCCAAGATGGCGGCCAATATGGCGGGTGACTAGTAAAAGTTTTTAGCTACCATGGCATGTTATACATCAATTTAAAGGGCTTGAAGTGTAGAAAATGAATATGTAACTACACTTAATATTTAAACTTAATCGTACAGAAACCGGGGATTATCGCCTCACGTACTTACGTGAAGCGCACCTTACTTGTTTGTTAATCAAAACTGTCTTAACAATTTTCCAGAAATATTTTTTTTCACCTTTTCCCATAGTTGTTGGGGGCTACGCCCCCCAAATTTGAGCTATAATTAATTTCTAAATTTCACCTCGGGGTATGTTCTTTCCATGCCAAATTTGATCAAAATCGGTCCTATGGTTTAAGCTCCACGCATCTGCATAGACGACAGAACGACTTTTTTTTATGGAAATCAGGGAATCTCAAAACGCGCAAATCCATTAAAATATCAAAATCAAATTTTCGCGCCATCATAATACTTTCTATTAATATACTATACGTGTATGAGAAAGTAAACTCATTAGAATAATAAAAAAGTAAGGCGCGCTTCACTGAAGTACGTGAGGCGATAATCGCCGGTTTCTGTACGATTAAGTTTAAATATTATGTGTAATAGTTGAATATTCTTTTTCTACACTTCAAGACCTTTAAATTGTTGTATAACATGCCATGGTAACTAAAAACTTTTTTTAGTCACCCGCTGTTACAAAAAAGGGGACAAGGGTTCTATGTTATAGGTGGTAAAAGAATAGTTTAATGCGTTTTCTAGTTAACAAAATAAAACATGAATAAAAACTGACAGAGTCTGTCAAAATATATAAATAAATAAACAAGTATTTCAACATACTCCCACCTCAAGTCCATGCTAAGTAGGGACTTGATCAAGTTCAAGTGGATAGATCCTTTGTACTGGCCGCATGACTTGTCCCATCTCTGTTCTAAGCTTAACCAGCCGCACTTCTCCATCTCTTCCTGGTATTAGTTCTTCAATCCTCGCGAGTGGCCAATCCAATCTTTTCGTGCTCTCCTTCTCTAGTAGCAAGATCTCCCACCTTCACTGGGGTTCTCGTAAATTATGCTATTGGACAAGTTGTCCTAAGTATTCCTGTTGAAATCGTCTGCGCAAGCTGTCTGAAATTTGTTGCTTCTGCTTCCACTTCTTATGTATACATATTTTTCCTCAATTTTATTTTGATCTTTGCAAATTTTTCTTAAGAAGATCCTTAACTATCCGGATCAATCTCTCCCACCAACCCCCACCACACCGTGGAGGGCGGATTGAATTTCCTAAATGCACGTATTTCCACAACTAGATATTTTTCAGATAGTATTATAGGAAATCTAAATCCAATTTTATCTAAAATTTGATTTTAAGTCTTAAAATTCCTTCTTCAATTGTCACTAAACTTAAACCCTTTTTTAAAATTACTTCTTTAGTTTCCTCTTGCACTAACTTTCATAACAGTTTTCTGGCTGACTTCTAAGCCATTTTGGTCTCTCCCACCATCCATATTTAACTGACTGCTGTGGGGAGCAACCTCTACATGGCATATCTGCTGTGTGTGACCACTTAGTAGCATCTGAAAGTTTTCTAATTTTTCTAACTCTGTTTCCCGAAACTTGTCTGTTTTTCATTATACCTGATGAGTCTAATTTCCAATGGTCCGAAATACATTTGTCTGTCGAACGTAATAAAGTAACTGTCATCAAAGTCGAAGTTTTATTATTATCAGCTCCTACCAGTTTACCGATAATCGTCCACCCAAGTAATGTTTCTAACGCTACTAACCCGCAATCAAGTTGATGTCGTTTTCCTGTCAAAAGTTTCCCTGCAATATCCGCTCCTATCAGTAATTCAATTGGTCCTTCTTGTCTGTCAGATATTTCAATATTCAGTTTTTCTAGTTCTCTTAGCCACTTTCCTTGTCGAATAGGGGTTATATCTTTGCAAATAATTGGTTCATCCAGCACTTCAAAATTGCAAGCATACGTGTTGTCTAGATTGCTCACTCTCACTCGATGACATTCGTGTAATCTACTCTTAGTATGCGTCCCACCAAACAATGCATGTACAATGCTTTCTTGTCTTAAACTCTTATATCCCATTTCTTTTGCTGTACTTTTCATAATATAAGACCTTTGAGACCCTGTGTCTATGATAGCACGAACCTTCCTTTCCTTTATTCCTCGCCAGTGGCGTAACTACCGTGGAGCAGTTGGAGCAATCTGCTCCAGACGCCGGCTTAGAAAGGGCGCCACGCCGAGAAAAAAATAAATCCGAACAGTGGCTGAACTAAAAAAAATGCGAAAATACGGCGCCCCTGCAACTTACAAACATTTTTTAACCCTGCCGCGCCCTTCCGGTCTTCGGTGACAGATGAAATGAGGACGATAAAATGATATGTTTTATAAACTCATTATTGCGTTTTGTTTATTAATATATTTAATTAAAGTCATAATATATAGTAGACATAGAGTCATAAACTTTTTTGCCCCTTATGTTACTTGCCGATTTTTTCCCCCATAGACTCCCTACCTGACTAATATTTAATTTTCCTGAGATAGAGAAATTGGCCCAAGGACCCATTAAGAATAAAACCACCGACCGCAAGTCAATTTATGACACAACGAAACCGAGAATTAACGCTTATAATTATAAAGTATTCAATTAGTACCTGTACCTTGTACAATCAATTGAGTTCTAATGTCATAAATTGACTTTCTAAATGAGTATGAATATTGATAGCTTGGATTTGGGGTAGTAATTGGTTACGGCAGAGAAAAATCATTCTCCCGCGTAGCTAGTTGGAAAGAGCGTCTGCACTGGAAATGCGGAAGGCCCGTGGTTCAAATCCCGGCGCAGGAGTCTTTTTATCTCTGTCTGTCTCACAGTGTTAATAATGATTATCATTTGATTTAAATTAATATTTATACTTTCCGTAGTATGAAAACTACCAAAAACTTAAAAATTGAATTTCGGAGTATTATGGTAAAAAGCGGAAACATTTTGACCGTGTTTGGGGGCCTTTACGTCGAGTCTCAGTGTCTCGATATGATGCAGTGTTGTATCTCGGATTCTTAAGGCCCCCATACACGGTCAAAATGTTTGCGCAAACATTTTGACTGTAATTTAGGCCATACACGTCAAACATCATGTCTGCACAAACATTAAGCATAGGGCTGTTTAATGTTTGCGCAAACATGATGTTTGACGTGTATGGCCTAAATTCGCCCGACATCAGTTTTGCGCAATCATCATGTTTGCGCAAAATGTTCGATCGTATACGGGGCCTTTACATTCCTTATTTTTTATTTAAATTAAACAAAAAAAATCAAATGGCTAGTAAAATAATTTAAACAAAACTGGATACATATCACTTTAAGCGTGAATGCATGAAAAATTATAGTATTATTAAGAGTAGCACACATTGATGATACAAAAATGTTTAATCTATGTCATATCAATCGCTATTTATACACCTTAGTACATAAAGTGTTTCGTGTTTAGTTATTCGTTATAGTTATTACAGTTATTTATTTTTTACAATTAATATTTGTGGCATTTATTAGAGTTTATTTGGTATTACGTTTGAGACTTGCACCGATTTTGAAAAGGGGGGGGGGGCGCTAAGGTGATACTGCTCCAGGGCGCTTCTTATCTAGTTACGCCACTGGTTCATACTATTTTTTGATTACAGTAAATTTACAACAATTTAAGTCCAATGGCAACTCTGTACATCCAATAGTTTCCGAGATATGGTACATTAGAAATTGGACATTTTTTTTCAAAAAATGGAAATTTTAAGTATTGCTCTCGTTTCGTGGCGAATATTGGCGTAAAAATATTAACCTACGAGACAATTTGTAAGGAAAGAAGTTGTAGCAAATATAATTGGTTCCTTTAAAGTCCAATGGAAACTCTTAACGTCCAATAGTTACCGAGATATGACACTTAAAACTTAAAAAATTATTATCATTTTCCAAAAAATGGAAATTTTAAGTATTCCTCTCGTTTCGGGCCCAATATCGACGTAAAACCTCCAAACTACGAGTAAAGTGATAAGAAAAGAAGTTGTAGTAAATTTAATTGGCTTTTATGTAAGCACAAAATGAAGCCATTATGTTTTATTCTACAATAATAGTAGTAATAATAACGCATAAGTCTTTATATAAACTGATCTTTGATCTTTTAATACAAAACTTCAAATAATAAATCCCAAACATATCTGATTTACAAAGGTAAACAATGTCATAATAATAACAGTTAGCAGATTGTCAGGGTAACTAACATAGAATAATACTATATATAGAAGGAGTGTCACTGATAACATTGAAAACAACTTTGGTTATGATCATTATCCGCGTTCAAAAATTCATTTTTGTAATTTGTGACGTCATAACTCTAAAATTATTTGCCTTCGGTTTTATAATTTAATTTTTTATTTAATTATAATTATTGATAGTCAGTTTAGTTTATTGTAATATTTTTTTTGTGTTTTATCTTATTTTAGCTTGAAATATGCTAAAAATAATGTTTATTATATCATGACGGGCGAGTTGAAAAAAATGACGTCAGAGTGAAACGTAAACAATAACCAATGGCAGGGCTTGTTTTCTTGACGTTTGTGAGCGGGCTTTGAATAGTTACTAAAGCGTGGCCAACCTTCTCCAGCTTAAATGAAAAAAAAGAGTGTTGTTTTGTTGGTCCCCTGGTCTAANGTCATCAAAACTACCATTTTTCAAACCTATTTTTCTCTACTTCTACTTGACCGATTTTGACAATTTTTTTTAAATTTTTTATCTACAGGACACGCCCTTCAAATATATTATAAAATTATTTTGGTACCTTATACGAATTTCACGCTGCAGACCCTCAAAAACCTTAGTTTATCACCTACAGTATATATACACTGGCAGCTTTTGTGAAATTTTGACTTTTTGACTTGGCGGGGCGGAACGCTGCTGCGTTCCTAAATATACACTGGCAGCTTCTGTTAAATTTTGACTTTTTGACTTGGCGGGGCGGAACGCTGCTGCGTTCCTAAATTAAGGAATATAATTAAAGTAATAAGGTTAACTTGTAAAATATCCAAAAGATGTACGTGTATGCATGGCTCAATTTGAGGCGGAACGCGGCGGATCGGCGTTCCGGGACCTCTCTCTCTCTCTCTGATAAATAAAAAAATATTATCGGCACCAAGATTTGCACTCAGAGTGTGGGTTTATGTCTAAAACTGCTTAAAACGCTATTTTTGAACGTTTATTTTTAATTTTTTTTTTCGGACCCCCCTTCTACAGGGGGGGGGGGGAAGAGTAGGTTGCAGTTCCGGCATCTCAATTTCTAGAAATCAAGCACTGCGTGTATGTATATATAGTGGATGTATAAAGATGTAAGATGTATGTGTAGAGGATGAACCTGGATGTATAGAGAAGGTACCTGAGGCGTCGCACGGTTTGCAACCGCATTACAGGAGTGTGTTGCGGGTTATCCAGATCCTGATTAGCTTATAGTAGGCCGCAAGTTAAGCTCGATCAATTTTAATTATTCTTTATACTAAGATTTACATTTTGTTTACAAGTTTTGCCTTGTTAGCGTATAACAGATGCAAAGCGTATTTGTCGAATAGTGGACTCTTCTGGACAGAGAAGCGCCAGTAAAGTAATTCAGCTGCCAGTGCTGTGAAACCCAGCAAGTAACCAGTTCCTAGTAGAACTACTGCTCCGTATAACTTCTTCAGGTCTACTAGCGCCTCTTGACTTCCATCGTCCTCTAAAACATTAAATAAATTTCTGTTTGAGTAAAAATAAATTTACAACATAAGCTCCGTAAATATTATAAGGTAAGGACCATCGTGTATTAACCCACTTTCCTCTATTATAAGGGCAAGGTTTTTAAATCTTGCCAAAGGGTGGCACATTACAAAGAGACATCCTGACATATTGTGTATTCCTCAATTAATCTTATTACACATTATTATCGTTTTGCTACTAAGAATTTTATTTCAAAATGGTACTTCTTTAGATAGTTACTCCCCTATGCTGATTTAGAAAATAAATTACATTGACTAAATAACTAATAAGACAAAGGGATATATAGTCCAATGTACTTTGGAACCAAGGAATATAAGATATATCTTTATTTCCATTAACATTTTTTACATAATATAATATAATAATATATAT